>CANXYC010356863.1:0-19898 GCA_948193065.1 Aleurites moluccanus
ATTGCTCTTATCCTGATTGTCATCACCTAGATCACGGTGTAGGCAAGGATCCAGTAATAGGTTTGTTAAATTCTATTATAGATCGTTTGGACTCTCTAAATAATTCTATAAATAAATTATTTAAAAATTTAGAAGAGTTGACTCTTAGACAGAATGAGTTTGAGAAATTTTTCCTTGAGAATAAAGACCCTTTAGGTCTTGTTGCTAGCTCTCGTTATCACAACGAATATAAAAAGCTGAAAGAAATCAGAAATATAAGAAAAAATCATTTAAAAGATCTTTAGAAGTAACTCTCTGTAATTTCGCCTCTGAACAGAACAATTAGAGGGAGGACAAACTCACCTGAATGGTATCAGAGTCTAAAGAGAGGATTGTTGGATTTTTTTTGAAATAAAAATAGGACTTTGGGGGTAAAAGATAGAAATAACTTAAGTTTGGGGCTGAGAAAGACTGCCAGTGAAACGTGGCTAAAAGTCTAAGGATTTTTGTGTTACGTTTTAAAGTTTAAGGATAATAATGTGCACGAGCTATAAGTTGGAGTACCATGAGTGAAATAATCTCAATGTTGCAATTTGATCTCCAAATTTGAATCGTGATATCAACTTGACACAATTTGATTATATATATATATATATATATATATATATATGACGTTGCAAAATAAAAATAAAAATAAAAATAAAAAATTTACTTGGCATCTAGATTGATATAAAATAATATTAAAAATAATAAGTCAAATATTACATAAGTATTCCGGTAAAATTTAGATAAAAAACTGCAATAATAATTATTGTTATAACTAACTTGAAATTAAAGAATTTTTATGTTACAAATTGAAATTTAGGAACATTTTATAAATTAAGAGAAGTTCACAAATAATGGATATAATTTAGAGATTTTTTAAAATATATATAAAAAAAAAAATTATTTTATTTTTACTGTTAGAAAAAAAAAATTTCAAAAATACTACATATTTAAAAATATTTTTTTAAAAAATACTATATGTTTAAAAAAAAAATTCAAAAATACGATATATATTAAACATATATTAAATATATATACTAAACATATATCAAACATATACTAAAAAAAAGTGTAAAAAAAAAACAATCGTAAAATTAAAAAAAAAATTCAAAAAATAATATATTTATAGGGTTAATTATAATGACACCCATGTATTTTTTCATATTATATTAATATGACCCTATATTTTTAAAATTATACTAAAATACCCCTGCATTTTATTTCCGTTAAAATTTGAAATCTTTCTGTAAAAAAATACGTTAAATCAACGTGAAAAGTCAAAAATACCCATTATTTAAATTTTAATTTTCACTCTTATACCCCCTTCTTTAATTTCACTCATTTTATTACCCACCTATACCACCACTTTCCTCTCTCGTTCTCCCCTCATTTATAATTTTCTAAAATCTAAACCACCAAATTGAAGAAATTCAACGCAAATACTTAAAGATAAATCTAAATTTATGAATTTGGTTTACTGAGTATAATAAATTCAACACATATACAAATAGTCAAAGCAATTATTGTTGACAAATATAAAAGGTATTTGAACTGAAATTTCCACCCGCTTTAGGAACCCATATACCTGAAGCTCATCAAGCCTAGGAAAGAGCTTAGTTCAAAGGTTAGATCTTGTTCTCCAAGGTATGGATAGTATAGTCATTTCCATTAGCATTCTTATCGGGAAAATCGTGATAGCAACAATAAGAATTGCCTTTACTTACTCGGACAACAAGGTTAGAGGTCATCTTTTGACGTCGAAACTACTTCGTTACCGATTACCTTTCCCTCCTAGCTTGATTTCAAGTTTAGAGAATCGAACGATGAAAGAACTCTTGCCAAAAACAAAGAAAGGCAAAGCAAACAATTGTTAAAGCAAAAGCTTCCCGTCTAGCAGGATTCTTTACTTCTCACCGCTGATATTATGATTGTTCTTGTTCTCGTCAATGTCGTTAATGGGTTTTTTATTATTGGTGCTAGGAATTTGGTATTTTTGTTTTGTTGCCACAAATATTTCTTTCTTTTATCTGGTTTAATTTTTTTTCTTTGTTTTTGGTTGTGGGTTTGGTTTTGTTTGGTTGGTAAGAAAGTAGTGGGTGTTTCTTTTATCTGGTTTAATTTTTTTCTTTGTTTTTGGTTGTGGGGGTTGGTTTTGTTTGGTTGGGAAGAAAGTAGTGGGTATTGTGAAGAAGGAGAGGATTTGGGAATAGAAATTGTGAAATGAAGAAGACAAAAAAGGGTGTGGGTATGGGATGGGTAAATAAAAGGGTATTTTTGGTATTAAAATAAATATTTTAAATAAAATTTGACTTTTTTTATATTGATTAACAAAAAAATTAAAAAAAATGGAGGGAAGGACATCGTTGTTTAACGAAAATAAAATGCAGGAATATTTTAATATAATTTTAAAAATATAAGGACATATTAATATAATATGAAAAAATACAGAAATATTATTATAATTAACCTTATATTTATATAATATTCCCTATAATTTACTCTAAATTTATGCGATAGACAAGCGCTCCTTAGGCTGGAGAAGCTTCAATTTGATGTCCATTAATACAATGGGCCAGGTTAGAGAGAAATATAAAGCTAGAAAAATGCATTTGTTGCTAAACGTAGCCTTGTCTCTTCCTATAGGGAATTTCTTTATGGGCCTAAAACGGTTTATTGAATCATTTGATACATTACACTCACTCACTTCAATTGTGCTTTATAAAGATTAAAATTTGAGGAAGCCTACAATAGGTTGATTCTTATATGGTATTTCTGAATATTACTGGCCCATATTAAGCCATTTCCAAAAAAAAAAAAAAAAAAAAAAAAAAAAAAGAAGGGCTAGTAATATAAAAGATTAAGAATTTAAAATTAATATTTATTTTTGCTTTATATATATATATATATATATATATTGTAATAAAAAGAGATTATGATTAATGAATTAGTTTAATCAATAAAAAGAGATTATGATTAATGAATGAGTTTAATCCTTTCTTTATTAATTAGAATTTAAATTTTAATCTCAACTAAAAACTAATTTCTAAATGTATAAATTAAATGTGGATACGTGCCCTTAAACATTTTGCAAAATAATAATAATAATACTTGAACATTGAACTCATAAAAAAAAATCTTGATTGATCGATTAAAAATCAAAAAAGAGACTACCATAGTTTGTTAATGACCGGTTTGGCAATTTAGATAGTTTGTTAATGGCCAGTTTGGCAATTTAGATAGACTTTTGCTTATATTATGTTTTTATATTAGAAGTTTCACAAAATATTTTCTAAATTTATAAAATATAATTTTATAGAAAATAAAAAATAGTTATTATGCATATTTAAATATAATTTAATAATAAATTTATAAATAATTTTAATAATAAGTTTGACTTTAATAAATAAATTAATTATATATATATATTTTAAAATTTTACTATACATTACTAATATTTATATTTTTTCAATATAATTACTAATAAATTTATTGTTGTTAAATAACTAAATTTTTAAATTTGTTTAATCAGAAGTTATTAATCATATTCAGGTTAAAATTCAAATGAAATACTAACATCACATAATACTTCACTCTCACTATCTGAATTAACATGATATGTCAGATGCATATTAGCTGAATTTTAGTGATCATATTGAAAAATACCAAAATTTAATATATTTGAGATTATTTATATTTTTATCTTTTAATTTTTTAATTTTTTTTATATTTCAAAATATTCTTTTAATTATGTTTTTATTTTTACCAAAATATTTTTTTAAGTAAAAATATTATTCAAATTTAAATTTTATTTAATTTTCATAAATTCAAACAGTAATTTTTTTTTTCTAAAAATCAATATGTAAATCTAAAACTATTGGTTACTTTTTTTTTTCTTTATTCAAAATATTCTTTCTTTTTTAAGTGAAAATATTTTTCTCATTTAAATTTTAGAAAAAAAATGAATGATTATTTTGCTAAGTTAAAATTTAAATAAATTGTTTAGTGTTTTGAATATAATGCCATTTAATAAATCTTAAATTTTAACAATTGAATGGTTGCATTCTATGCAATAATTTATATAAATTCTTGAAGTCATTTGATTGATTTAATATAGTTATTAATCTAATAGAAAAAATTTATAATTTAATAAATTTAAATTAGAAGAATATTTTTACTTAAAAAATTAAAAAAATAATTTGAATAAAAATATAATCAATCATTTTGGATTAATCAATTAATTTTTAAGAAAAAATTATTATATGAATTTATGAAAATTAAATAAAGTTTAATTTTAAAAAATATTTTTACTTAAAAGAATTAAAAATTTAATTTGATGAAAAAAATAATTAAAAGAATATTTTGAATGAAAAATAATTGAGAGAATCAAGAGACAATTTAATATTTTTTTCAATGTGATCACTAAAATTCAACTGACGTTAATCTGACGTAAAGTTTGATTTAGATAACTAAGGGTGATGTGTCATGCAATGTTAGCCATTCTTGAAAAATTTAGGCCCAAAACTTCTAGATGATCTAATTTAAAAAAAAAAATTACAAGTTTGAGTGTTTTTCAGCAAAATTTTTTTATTTAGTAATCATATTGGAAAAATTAAAATTTAATAATTTTTAATATTATTTACCCAAAGTTTTGTATTTTAAATATTAAAAAAAATATTCATTTCAATTCTAAGAATTCATGAAGTGAAATATAACTAAATTAAATTTATTAAAATATGTGCGATTTCCATATGAATTTCACAAAACTTAGAAAATAATACTATGAACAAAAACAATATCTTTTTTTTTTTTTTTTCACACTCTTCCTTACTAATTGTATACTGTATAGGAAGTTTTGGTACAAAATGATTCTCTATAACTATCATATATACTTCTTGTTATTATTTACCGTAAATGATTGTGTATATCTTTATCTTATAGCTAGGTCATACTTATCATATATTCTATATGAATCCATGTAATCATTTACATCAATATACTGAAAATCTTCACTCAAACAACTCTTGCAACATGATATCAGAGCTTTAATAAATATTTTTTTTTTCTATTCCTAGCTGCCTTCTTTCAGCTCTTTTTTTTTTCTGTTTTACGTAACCAGTACAAACAATTCTCTCCCATGGATAACCAATAGATTATACCTCAAGTCTTCAATACTGCCACCGTTCCTCTGCCTTCTTCTTCTCATCGTCATTCCTTTAATATCAAACTAAATGCTCAAAATTATTTGGCTTGGAAGACCCAGTTTTTGCTACTTCTAAATTATCAAAAGATGACTGTGTTAATTGATGACTTGAGTGTTCCTCCACCTTGTACCATTGCTTCTTCCACGAATCCAAATGAACAAATACCCAAACCTGCATATGTTTCTTGGTCTGACAAAGATCAATTACTCCTTTCTTGGCTTCTTTCTTCTTTAACTGAAGAAGTTTTCCCTTATATTATCAGTTAAACTTCATCATTCAGTATTTGGAAGGCACTAAAAAGTGCTTTTGGTTCGGCATCTCAGAATCTTCAACTCCAATTAAATATTGAATTACAAGAACTCAAAAAGAATGATATGACTGTATCTCAATATCTTCAAAAAGCGAAAAGCTTGGCTAATGAATTAGCAGCTACTAGCCGACCTATTTCCCCTGCTGAATTCAATGCGATTATCTATCATAATATTGGTGTTGAATTTCATTCAATTATCACAGCCTTAAATTTACGTAGTGAACCTATTTCTTTTACTAAACTATATAGTCAGTTAATTGCTCATGAAATCTTGCTTAAAAGCGTGCAGGAATCCCCTATTATCAATGTTGCTTATAATCAACCTGCCATATCTATTGTTTCCTCTCCAAATTAGGGTTACTTTAATAATCAAGCAGCATTTTCTCGCAATAGACCACAGGGGGAGGAGGTGGCAGTCGTAATTCAAGCCCATGCCAAATTTGCAGCTACATAAACCATACTGCGGATAGATGTCGACGTCGTTATATGCCTTGCTAACAAAATACCTTCAGACCTCAAGCCAATCCTATCGTTCATGTTGTTGTTCCTCTATCTCATTTTGCATGGCAAGCTCTTCCAATACCTTATTCCATGTCAGTGCTTCCATCTTATCTTATGTTGTCATAGTTATCGATACAGTATAGTTGTTGGTCCAATGGCAACCAAGAGGGAGAAGTGAATTAGTTAATATTTAAAAATTATGAGAAAATAAAAATATTGATGAATAGAGAAAGAAAAGAGAATGAGACATAATATTTTATAGTGTTTCAGCCAACTCTTTACCCATGTCCACTATTCAAGATCACACTTGAGTATTTCACTATCAAGATCTTTTTTCGGGTTCAAGATAAAAAAACCTAAGTGTTTTGGCTCACATTTAAACCTTACAAGTATTTTCCTATTTGGCTCACACTCAAACCCTTAAGAGTTACAAGAGATGAGAAGAAGAAAATCTCTTTTAATATTTTCCAAACTCTCTAGTAATTAATATGTCTCAACAACCTTAAAGATTTTACAAATAATAACTCACAAGTATTGTTTTATAAATAATCAGCTCTATATGCAATAAATATGAATGATTAGAAGTAATATCTTAATAAACGCTTAACAAAGGTTGTTCTCTTGCATTTAAACTTCTCACCTACTCATATTTATATACTAGCAAGAAACAAAGTCAATTTACCCTCTTAAATGCAATTAAATGCACTTATATCAGCAAACCAACAACTAATTTTTTGTCCATATCTGCAAATTCGCGTCCGCGACTACCTGGTAGCGACCACGACTTCTTCGACATAGAATCTCTTCATAGTCAGCTACCAATATTCGCTCCTGCGACTTTCATAGTCGCACCTGCGAATATCACCCATTTTAGGACTAAAGCTATTGTCCAATTGAGGCTTTCTTAGTAGTGCGCCACGAATATTGCTTCAGCCTTAGACTTGCCCTTCGCACTTGCGACTTGACTGTAGCTGCTATGAACCATTAATAGCACTTGCTACTCAAATATTTGTGCCCGTGAATATTGCCCTGTTTGGGAATGAAATTTTTATCACTTTTTGAGATCCTTAGTAATAGTTGTGACTCCAAAGGCAGCGCCTATGACTCCACAGTAGCACCTGCTACTCCAATCATAGCGCCGACGAATTTTACTCTTCCAGGGACTTAGACTACTGTCTTCCTTAGTAACGACTGCGACTTCTTCATTCGCGCCCGTGACTTTTCCAGTAGTGCCTGCGACTTCTGCTTTTTTCCTTTAAACATAAAATTGATGATTTGACCTTGCATATCTCAAAATATGCTCCCTTTTAGCATGTGCACTTCATTACTTCACTTCATGTCAATATAAGTTCCATTTCACATTCAATTTTGCCATTAAAATATTTTAAATGTGTTAAACTTATGATTTAGTAATGGTCATGATTTCTCATTCCTTAACCAACTCAAACAAATTGTTAGCATAATTAACATATTGATATGTTTCATTATCATCAAAAGCAACATCACACAATGGAGTCCAACAATCCCCCCTTTTTTTATGATGACAAAACCATATATACAAGTATTTAAGAAACAAGCAAAGTAATTCATGAATATAGGCTTAACCAATTAAATACAAACACTTGTAAATAAATTCTCCCCATTTTTGATATCATAAAAAATATTTTGTTCTCCCCATTTGAAAAAGAATTTAGGGAAATAAAAAGAATGAACAATCCATAAAAAAAAAACTTTTATCAAGAGTATAAAACAAATTGTTCGTCAAACTTAAGTAATAAGATTATGCTTTAATGAAGACAAATTATGAATTTAAAAGCTCAATACATAATGGGATTCAAATTATTTCTCCCCCTTTTTCAAGTATTTCTCCCCCTCAATAATTCAAAATGTATTCAAGGGCTATTTAAAAGATCACCAAAAATAAATATGCACATAAAGAGAAGTTTATAAAATTCTCTCACTTTGTTCTCAATTTGCACATACATATAAAACATTGGATAAACACTTAAAAATCATGTAATATCATCATAAATCATATTGATTATCAAATATAAGAGAGGATTATACCTGAGAAGTATCAATCATACCTAATTCCCTTCTTATGAAATAGAACGCCTCATTGTTTAAAGGTTTGGTGAAGATATCGGCTAATTGCTTCTTAGTATCAATATATTCAAAATTAATGTGCCTTTTATTAATATGATCTCGAAGGAAATGATATCTAATATCTATATGCTTAGTGTGTGAATGATGTATTGGATTTTTAGAAAGATTTATGGTACTAATATTATCACATTAATAGAAATACAATTAAATGAATGTCCAAAATCTTCAAGTTGTGTTCTCATCTATAGAAGTTGACTGCAACAATTAGCAGCTGCTATATACTATGCTTCCATAGTTAATAGTGCAACTGAGTTTTTCTTTTTATAAAACCATGACGCTAACATATTTCCTAAAAATTGACAATTGTCACTAGTGCTTTTTCTATCTATCTTACATCCTCCATAATCGGCATCAGAATAGCCATATAGATCAAATAGAGATCCTTTAGGATACCACAACCCTAAGTTAGGTGTATCAACAAGATATCTCATAATATTCTTTTGGATTAGATTGAAAACGTACACACATGAAAATCCTAAACAATATATCGGGTCTAGATACGGTCAAATAAAGCAATGATCTTATCATGTTTCTATAAAGTTTGGAATAAACACTTTTATCTTTCTCATCAATTTTCAATTTGATTAACGTACTTATGGGAGTAGGTTGAGGTTTAATGTTGTCTATGCCAAATCTTTTGAGAAACTCCTTAGTGTACTTGGATTAATTGATCAATGTTTCATGCTCTAGTTACTTTATTTGCAATCCCAAAAAGAAATTGAGTTCTCCCATCATGTTTATTTCAGATTCACCTTGCATAGACTTAGAAAAGTTCTTACAAAGAGTTTCATTAGTAGAACCAAATATAATATCATCAACATATATTTGAATAATTGAAACTTCTTGCTTGTCATGCTTAATAAGGAGTATTATATCAATATTTCCCTTAGAAAAACTATTTTCAATGAAAAAGCTACTCAACATTTCATACCAAGCTCTTGGAACTTGTTTTAAACTATATAAAGCTTTAGATAATCTAAAAACATGGTTTGAAAATTTTTCATTTTTAAAATCGGGAGATTGTCCTACATACACCTCTTCTTGTGAAAAATCATTTAAAAATGCACTCTTAAGATTTATTTAAAATAATTTAAAATCTTTGTAGTATGTATAAGCAAGTAGTATTCTAATTACTTCTAATCTAGCTATAGAAGCATAAGTTTTATTGAAATCAAGATCTTCTCCTTGTAAATACCATTTGAGCAACTAGTTTAGCTTTGTTACTTACCATAATTCTGGCTTCGTCAAATTTGTTGCGAAAAATTTATTTTGTATCAATTACCGAATGATCTCGTGGTCTTGAAACCAATATCCACATTTTACTTCTCTCAAATTGATTGAGTTCTTCTTGCATAGCCATGATCTATTGATCATCTTCAAGAGCATCATTGATATTCTTTGGCTCCAATTGTGAGAAAAAGGCTACATACTCATAAGTGTTGTTGACTTTTGATATTATTCTTACACCTTAATTTAGATCACCATTTATTTGTGCATCTTTGACCTCATTCCTCACCCTTGGATGATATGGTTCTTGATGTTGATGAGAGGGTCAAATTGATTTCTCAACTTCATCATTTTCTTTACTAGCATTTGTGATTTGATATCTTGCTCTTTTAAGGTTAAATCTCCCATCATATTTTCAATAGTTTTATCATGTTCATCCCTAACGATAATTTTAGAAGGAATTTCATCAAACATAACATGAAGAAATTCTTCAACAAAAAAAAATCCTTTTGTTAAAGACCCAATAAGCTTTTGAATTTAAAGAATAACCAAGAAAGATTGCTTCATCCAATTTTACATCAAATTTACTTAGATTATCTTTACCATTATTCAAAACAAATATTTGCAACTAAATGAATGAAAATACATAATTTAGATTATTTTTACCATTGTTCAAAATAAAATATTTGCAACTAAATGAATGAAAATATATAATTTTAGTTTTTTTTCTTTCCATAATTCATATGAAGACTTTTTAAGAATTAGCTTAATTATTGTTCTATTTAAGATGTAGCAAGATATATTTACCGGTCGGTCCAAATATATTTAGGTAAATCTTATTTGTAAAGTATAGTTCTTGCTATTTTAATTAGCGACCTATTCTTCCTTTCAACAATATCATTTTGTTGAGGAGTTTTAGGTATCAAAAAATTATGTGTTATGCCATACTTTTTGAAATACATTTCAAAATCTGTATTTTCAAATTCTTTTCCATGATCACTCTGAATAATAGAAATAATATATCCTTTTTGAGTTTGTAAAGATTTTAAAAGTGAAATGAACGAATGATATGCATCATGCTTATGACCAAGCAATAACACCCAAGTATATCTAAAGTAGTCATCAACTACAATAAGGCAATAATGCTTTCCACTAAGGCTAACGATTCTAGTAGAACCAAAAGATCAATATGCAATAATTGAAGTGGTCTAGAAGTTGAAATAATATTTTTAGATTTAAATGAATTTCTAAAATATTTGCCCTTTGTATAAGCATCACAAATATTTTCTTTTTTGAAAGTCATCTTGGGTAAACCATTTACCAAATTTTTTTTGGAAAGTTTTGAGATTACATCCATACTAACATGGCATAATCTTCTATACCATAAGGATGAACCTTCTTCTTTTGATGTATATAGACAAATGTTTTCATGAGATACATTATTTAGATCCACTTCATAAATATTTCCTTAGCGATAGCCTATGAAAGTTACCTTATTGGTTTTGATTTCTACTACTATATATATAAGAGACTTAAAAATGACTCTATAACCAACATCACATAATTAACTTATACTAAGCAAATTATGTTTAAGATTATCAACAAAAAATACTTTAGATAGAGATATATCATCGTTGCCAATTGAGCCAATACTTATCACCTTGCCTTTGGAATTGTCACCAAAACTTACAATTTCCTTTTTAGGCTTAAGGTCAATGAACTTAAATTTTTCACCGATTATATGCTTTGAGTATCCACTATCCATAATCCAAGTATCCTTCTTTGAGCTTTGGGCCTACAAAAGACAAAATGATTCATCCCTTATTTGGTAATCAAATTTATTTGATTCCATACATATTAGCATACTTGAAAACTCTTACATTCTCATTTATTGAGATTGATCCTTTTGGAATCCATATCTTTTTTATGGAGTAAGATATCTTATTCTTAATAGGGTATTTATGCAATGAATGACCATAATTTTTATAATAATTGTATTTAACCATCCTTTAAGATCCACCACTTCCTTTTTAAAAATATATTAACCTTTTTGACTTTTAAGTCAGTATGGTACTGTAATTCGGTTTTATCAAAGATCGCTCTTTGTAATGCTATGATATTTTCAGGAGTTTTACTTCATTGAGTAAATTTTCTTAAAAGTTCATTTGAATTTTTAAGTTTACTCTTGACTTTATCATATTCACATAAGAGTTTTGAGTAATCATCTTTCAAATTTGAAATTTAAGTTGAGAGATTTTTATTTTCAATATCAAAATTTGATTTATTTTTTAACAAATTTTCCTTAACTTCAATTTTCAATTTGAACAAATTTTTCTTTGAACTTATATTTTCTTTTGAAACGCACAAAAAAATTTCCATGAGTTCATTAAATACAAGTTCTAATTAATAAAGAGTATAAGGTTTAGATTTTACTTCTTGAAGCTCCTTATTAATTTCTTCCTCATCTTCCATTGCCATAAGACATAAGTTGACTTTCTCTTCCTCTTATTAAATTGACTTTTTATTCCTCTTCTTCATCCGAGGATTCATCATCACTTGAAGTGTCACTCCCACTCCAAGCCTTATATGCCTTATTTTTTTTCTTCTAAATTTCTTCTCTTTCTTTTCCTTCTCTTTCTTATTCTTAAGATTTGGACAATCCATTCTTATCTGACCAGGATTCTTGCATTCAAAGCAAATGATTTCCATCTTCTTATCATTAAATTACTTATTCTTTTCTCTAAAACCCCTCTTATTAGACTTGTTTTTCATCATGAACTTACTAAATTTTCTTGTAAGTAAGGTCAATTCTTTATCTTCATCCTCTTCTTTAGAGGTTGCTTCTTCAGTTTCTAGAATTGTCTTTAGAGTAATTCCTTTTTCTTTTTTGAAAGTTTTTTTTTTTTTTTTTTTTTTGTGGCTTCTATATTGTGAGTTTCAATTCGAAGGTCATGAAATTCCCTACCAAGTCTTTAAGAGTCATGGCACTAAGATTCTTTGACTCTTCAATAGCATTAAATTTTGTTGGAAAAGGTCGTAATAGCTTAGTGATTTGCTCTTTTTGAGTGAAAGTTCTATCAAGACCATTTAAATCATTCATAATTGTTGTGAATCATTTATACATATCACTAATCTTCTCTTCCTTCTTCATGTTGAAGTTTTCGAAGCTTGAGGTGAGCATGTTGATTTTTGTGTCTTTGACTTGGTTAGTGCCTTTATGAGTGACCTTAAGCACAATCCAAATCTCCTTAGCCGAGTCACAAGCCGAAACTCGATTGAACTCAGTAGCATCAAGTGAGCAAAATAATAAGTCCATGACTTTAAAGTTGTTGGCTATTTTCCTCTTATCTTCAGTTGTAAAGTCAGAGGAGTTCTTTGGAGCATTACCTTCCATGGAAATGAAAAAACCATTCTCAATGACTTTCCAAAGTTCAAGTGCTTTGGAGTAAATATGGACTCTCATTCTTACTTTTCACTAATTGTAGTTCACATCACAAAAGAGTGGTAGTCTTATGGAACATTGTCCTTCATCAAAAGTGGAAGTAGATGTGGTTGCTATAATAATGAATTGTAAGCTCTAAAATCATGAGATTTTATGCAAAATAGAGCACAAGCTATGATATTAATTGTTAGCAAATGGCAACAAAAAAGGGGGTGAATTTGATTGGTATTTAAAAATTATGAGCAAATAAAAATATTGATGAATAGAGAAAGAAGAGATAATGAGACACAATATTTTATAGTGGTTCGGCCAACTCTTTGTCTACATCCACTCCTCAAGATCACACTTGAGTATTTCACTATTAAGATCTTTTTTCAGGTTCAAGATAAAAAAAAACCTAAGTATTTTGGCTCACACTTAAATCTTACAAATGTTTTCTGATTTGACTCTGTTATACCCCAACTCCAGTGGTGCGACGGTCTTAAGGTAAGGGTAGGCTTAAGGCTACCATAAACCCGTAGAACTCTCATATCCTGGATCTCATTAATATTATACATTCATATCAAATACAGACATCATACCACAATCATTTCTATAATCAATATAAACATAATTTATTTCGTTACTATATCATTCCATAGTATTCTCTTGTTCCTTACTGATCAAAAGATGCATCTCACATCACTAAGGAACAAAAGTACCAAAAGGTAACAATTCATACATCAAAATATTATCAACCTCAAATAACTAACTACGGAGCTCTAGAGTAAACTCCCAATACATTTTTGTGTCATAATACCATATAATGAATATACAAAATCATATTAAAAGAATTACAATAGAGGCCTTTTGGGAGAATGAGTCAAGAAGCTTGATCTTCTCTACTAGCTCCCTCACGAGCTACACTATCACCTGAAATCCACAGAAGATGAGTGAGCCTTCAACTCAGTAAGATATGAATATGCAATAAGAAAGAAATACATACATACATATATATATATATATATATATATACATATATATAATCCGAAAGAAACATCCATATCGAGAACCTGGGTAAGAATCAGAATGTGGTTAGGCTTACAAAGAAACAAAAGTGCTCACAATCGAATAGCACTATCAAATATCACGGTAGAACTACATAATGAATCAATAGCCATGCTACCTATCATAACAGAGCGCATCAGTAGTCATTGCTACCTTATCGCAAACGCATGCTTGGCTAGGCATACGCCTAGAGCTTGTGGTCCCCTCTAGGTGGAACACTGTTACAGTAACCCTACCAACTAGGTTCCCAAAGTGCACAATGGACCAATGAATTTACCCTTATTGAGAAGAGCGTTCTATCCATAGGGTCACATGGTTTCATATCACAATAAACATACTGGTCACAAGACCATACATATATATTTCATAATTTCAATCAATTTTTAGCAAGTAATAATCAAGTAGGAATTATGTGAATTTGATCCAAGAAAATTGACCAAGTCACTTACATTATATACATATACATATACATGGAAATTTCATGGACAAATGGCAAATCTCAGTTTTAGGATATCATAGAATTTTCGATTAACAGTCCGATAATGGGATATCAAGCATGCAAGAATCATATGGGTTGACATCTAGAATATTCAGTCATATTATCTCAATGAAGCAAAGACAAATGCAATATTCACACTTACCTCAACACAGTTTCTCCTTAAATTTCCTTTAATAGATTGCTCAACTTCAACTCTTCAATTTCCTTGATTTTCTCTTCCTAAGAAATTTTCCAAATATACAAAATTAGGGTTTTCTTAAATCAATAATACCCAACATGATTCCTTAATAATTAACCATCTTAAAGTCTCTATTCTTAATTTCTAACATCAATTTAATTCATCTCTTAAAGAAAAATCTGCATTTAATTTGAATTTTACTATTCATGTTATTATTCATGACAGTCCATTAATTCTGATTCCTTGAACATTAATTACAATGTATAACCTTAAACTTCTTGCAATAAATTCCTTACACCCATAATTAAATATTCTGACCATCAGAATTTATTAATCTAACAAGAATTGATATTTGAAGAAAATTTTCCTTTTTTCTTCGAAAACTGATTTCCTAAAATATTCTGCTTGAATATGATGATTACTGCCTTATAATATGCTAATCTAGAGATCTAATGCATTCATTTTGAGTATTAATGCCTTAGACAAGAAATGAAACTTATCTGAGAAGAATAGAAGAAGAATGAAGAAAAGAAGAAAGAATATCATGCAGAAAATCATCACTGGCCACTGGGTTAAATAGGCCACTGCCCAATAATCCCGCTCGCTATCTCGCCTCGGCAATGCTACCTCGCATAAGCCAGCTCGCTATTCCCACTTCGCACTTCCCAGCTCGCACGTTCTAGCTCACCAAACTAATCCGGCAAGGCCACTTTGCAAAAGCCACTCCGCGAATCCCACTTCATATAACCAGCTCGCATATGCCACCTCGTCAAACTCTCCTTGTGAACTCTTCCTCGCATATGCCGCCTCGCATATGCCACCTCGGCAATGCTTCTTCACCTCTTCGCCAAGTCGCTTCGCTTATCTCCCTCTTCACCATACTCTGCTCGCATACTTCCATTTCGCACATCCCTTCTTCGTATAATAGCTCTTCGCAAAATGCCTCTTCGCATAATGCCTCTTCGTATAATGCCGCCTCGCCTTTCCTCTTCGCCAAATTCCTCTTCGCATATGCTACCTTGCATATGTCTCTTCACCAATTGCCACTTCGAAAATCTCACCTCGCCACTTCGCCACTTCGCTAGCTCACATTGTCGGCTCGCAAAATGCCACGTCACATTTTGCCGGCTTGCCAACACTAATCTCTGCTGAGCTGAAACCTTTCCTGAACAACTTACACTTAACCAGCTCGCAATTGAGCTACAAACATTCAAACTTCCTAATTCTTTTTGCCACTTAAATTAGACATGCAGGGGCCTAACATATCCAAAGTTTAAATCACAGAGACAACCACAAAAACCGTGGTGACTCTCCAAATGTTACTCAGACTTACTGCCCCAAAATCCATCAGAAAAATCCTGATAATTTCCACTCTCCACTGAGTTATACTTATCCAAAATTCCTGAAATTTTACAGCCAACATCACAACATACAAAGGAACATTTTTCATGTTTACATCTTTAGCTCAAACTATCTCAGCCATTCCTAGAATAGAGACTATAAGATGGTTAGAATTTTAAGGAACCATATTAGAATTTTATGAGTTTGATGAGTAGTGACGTGAATAGTGACCACATTCATAATTTCAAATTTTCTTAAGAGATAAATGAAATTGATGATTTGGAAATAATAATAGAGACTATAAGATGGTTAGAATTTTAAGGAACCATATTATATATTACTAATGGAGGAAACCCTAATTTATAAAATTTGGGAATTTGTTTAGGTTTGGACAGTTTGAGGATTTCATGAGACTAGTTAATTAATCAAGTGTTGATCTGTATTATGGAAAGAATTGCTGAGAGGTAAGTTATGAAATACATAAATGTACATTTCTCCTTATGAGATAAATTATTAAATATTCATGTATATGCTTTGTGATATGAATCCTTTATTGGACTACCTTCTTCATGTAACATTTAATGTATAAATGACTTGGTTACCTTCTTGAACCAAGATCATGAACAAAGCCTTTGATATGTATGATATATGGTCTCTTGACCAAAACTGAATTTTTGTGAACCTCTAATTATGATAACCTATGACATGCATAAGTATAGAACGCTTTTCCTAATGAGAGTAAATTCATTGGTCCATGTATACAATGGGAGCCCAGCTGATAGGGTTTTTATTAGTATTCCACCTAGAGGGGGCCATGAGCTCTAGGCATATGCCCGCGCAAGCATATGTGCACGTTAAGGTAGCAAGGCTACTGATATGTATGATGTGATATCAGTTCTATCTTATATGTGATTTGATAATGTCATCCTTTACAGGCATTCTTATATTCCAAATGAGAACTACGATTTGATTTATGATATGATTTTGATAGTGCTAATTGTTGAAAGCTCTCACATTCTTCTTCAAGAATAAGCTTATGATTCTTTCATGCCTAATATATGTATATATATATATTCATGATTTGACACTCAGATTCTTGATTTACTTAACGCATTTTGTAGTTCATATCTTATTTAGTTAAAGGCTCATTCCTCTTCTGTGGATTTCAAGTGCTAGTGTAACTCGAGAGAGAGTTACTCCAGAGGATAGAGTTTCTTGATTTCTTCTTCCTAAGAAACTTGGATATAATTATGCTGAATATTATTTTGTTAAATATATATAAATTATCTATTGGAAAGTACTATCTTAGAGCTCCGTAGGTAGATATGAATGAATGATTTTGTTTCATAAATGGCATTTGTAGTTTCTCCCTTGTTCCATATTGATGTTAGAATTGTTGTCTTTTGATCAGTAGGGAACATGTGGAGATGTTATGATTAAAAATGATAATTTATAAGATATTATATTTGCTTTGTTTAAGTATATGCTATTATGTATGAGACAGGTTTAGTTAAGAGTTCTACGGGTTTATGGTGGCCTTATACCAATCCTTGCCCTAGGACCGTCGCACCGGTGGTGTTGGGGTATGACAGAGGTGGTATCAGAGCTATAGGTTTATAATTATAACATAGATAGATAGATGTGCAAGTTCCCTGGTATAAGTGATTGATTAAGATGACTACAGAGCATAGGACTTATGTCACGTTAATGTTATGTATTCCTTTGGTATAGACCTGCATTAATCATATGTTTTGAGCCTTAGTTTGCCTTGTTTTTCTTATTAGTATCAAGATGCCTCCGAGGAGAGGAAGAAGACGTGGTAGAGGCTGTCCTAGAAGAGAGCTACCTTCTGAAGAAGGATCCGTGGGTAGAGTGCTAAGTCATGATGTTCCTCCAGAATTTATGTCTCATATGAAATTCTATAAAATGGCTTGGCAAAATTCCGTATGTGTGAGGAGTTATGCCTCTTTTAGTAGGACTTATCTGGTTGAGTATTTCTACAGGAAGTCTATATTTGTTTGAAATTACTGGGAATGACTAAGATAGATTGAGCCAAAGGTATAAACATGAAAAATATTTTTTTATATGTTTTGGTATTGGCTGTAAAATTTCAGGAATTTTAGGTAACTAAATCTCAGTGGAGAGTGGATTTTATCAAACCTATTTGAATGGATTGTGGGCAGTAAGTCTGGGTAACTTTTGGAGAGTCACCATGGTCTGTGTGGTTGCCTCTATGATTTAAATTTTGGATATGTTGAGTCTTTGTATGTCTATTTTAAGTGGCAAAAAGAATCAGGAATTTTGGACGTTTGTAGCTCATTTGCGAGCTAGTTAAGTATAAGTTGCCGAGGTAGAGTTTTAGCTTAGTAGGATTTGGTTATGGTGAGCCAGCAAAATGCGAGGTGGCATTTTGCTAGTTGGCAATACGAGTTAGCGAAGTGGCAAGGTGAGATTGTCGAAGTGGCAATTGGCAAAGAGGCATATGCGAGGTGGCAAAGGCGAAGAGGATTTGGCGAAGAGGATTAGGCGAAGAGGATTTGGCGAAGAGGATAAGGCGAAGTGGCATTAAGCGAAGAGTCTATATGCGAAGAGGGAATGTGCGAAGTGGCAATTCGCGAGCATAGTTTGACGAAGAGGGAGATAAGCGAAGCGAGTTGGCAAAAAGGCAAAGAGGCGAAGAGGCATTGCCAAGGCAGAGTTCGCGAGAAGAGTTTGGCGAGGTAGCATATGCAAGGTGACATATGCTAGTTGGATTAGCAAAGTGGTGGATCAGTTTGGCGAGCTGGGAAGTGCGAGATGGGAAGTGCGAAGTAGGAATGGCGAACTAGATTTTGAGAGGTAAAATTGTCGAGGCAGGTTAGCGAGGCGAGCTGGCGAGAGGGATTTTGGGCAGTGACCTATTTAAACCAGTGTCCAGTAGCATTTTCTCACTATTTTATTTCTTCTTTCTCTGTTCTTCTTCGGTCTTTTCTCATATCAATTTCATTTCTTGTCTAAGGCATTAATACTCAAATTAATACATTAGAACTCTAGATTAGCATATTTTAAGGCAGAAATTGTCAGATTTAAGCAAGATATTTCAGTGGATCAATTTTTGGAGAAATAAGGTAAATTTCTTCAAATTTCATTTTTCCTCTAGATTTGTTTAATCTGGCAGTTAGAATCATTAATTATGGGTGTTAGAAATTTATTACAAGCATCTTAAGGTTATAAATTGTAATTAATGTTGGAGGAATCTGAATTAATGGATTGTCATGAATAGTATCATGAACAGTAAATTCGAATTAAATGTATAATTTTCTTTAAGAGATGAATTAAATTGATGATGGGGATTAAGAATAGAAACTCTAAGACGATTAAGTATTTAGAAAATCATGTTAAATATTATTGATTTAGGAAAACCCTAATTTTGTATATTTGGGAAAATTTTCTTAGGAAGAGAAAATCAAAGTAATTGAGGAGTTGGAGTTGAGCAAATTACTGAAAGGAATTCAAGGATAAAACTGTGTTGAGGTAAGTATGAATATTGCATCTGTTATTTCTTATGATATGACCAAATGTTCTAAATGTAAACCCAATATGATTTTTGTATACTTGATTATATATTATCGAAATATTAATTGAACAGTTTCTGGTATTCCAAAACTGAAATTCACCATTTGTACATGAGATTTCTATGTATATATATATAATGTAAGTGACTTGGTCAATTTTCTTGGATCAAGTTCACATGATTCATACTTTCTAAAAGTGATTGAAATTGTGATATTTGTTGATGGTCTTGTGACCAATGTGTTCTTGAGAGATGAAACCATATGACACTATGGATAGAATGCTCTTCCCAATGAGAGTAAATTCATTGGTCCATTGTGCACTTTGGAAACCTAGCTGGTAGCGTTTTTACCAGTGTCCCACCTAGAGGGAACCATGAGCTCTACGCTTATGCTTGGCCAAGCATGCGT
>CANXYC010356918.1:0-15852 GCA_948193065.1 Aleurites moluccanus
AGTAACTTACCTAACATGATTCAAATCCTTAGATTAAGGAAGACAAATCAAATTTCCTTAACTTAAGGATTTGACCATATAATAATTTGCCAAAATTTAAATTATTTAAGACAAAATATGAAACCATATTACATTTTAACATTCTGATATCTAATACCGTTGCTTTTTCTCTAAAAACACTCTACACAGGCCTGCAAGAAATTTACTAAAGATCAGCTTCATAAACTTTACTGTCACACTTGAGCAAAATAATATATAAGCCAGAATATCTTGAACATTCAGAAATTCAAAGAATGAAGCACTGAGTTAAATTTTATTCAAAGGTTGAATTATAGAAGTATAAATCACTACCTTGAGTGCCGCAATTGCAAGAATTCCAGAACCTGTTACATAGTCCAAGAAACGTTCTCCTCCTTTTATCAAACCTCGTAGCAGCAATAGACACAACTTGGTAGTACGGTGCTCCCCAGTTCCAAATGCTAATCCAAGATTCAGCATTTTATTTGTTGCTCTACCATCCAGTAGCATATAATAAAATATGTTTATACTAACTGTTGGAATGTTGGGAGTGTAAAACTCAAAAGCTAGCTATATGTTGGAGTTTATATAATTTTGGGAGTGACACTTGCAAATTTATGACGAGAATTGGGTTGATTAAATTGAAAACCCAATACGGATGAACAGACAAATTTGAAAGTCCATCACCAGGCGAAAGACAATTAAATCTCACTTCGAATTATAATTGAATAGCGGTAGGTATCTGGATCATTTTTCCGTTCTAATAACATGTTAAAAATGTTAGAGTTTATATAATCTTGGGAGTGCTAATCTCAAAAACTAGCTATTAAGTTTAGAGAATTCATTTATATATAATCTCATTCAATATTTTATATTTAATCCATATGGAGATTGATATTTTAACACTAACTACTTAGAGCCTGCTCGGTACGAGGATGAAATGAAACCTTCCCAAAAAGCACCATCCAGATGTTGGATGTAATACTCATATTTTTGAAATATTTTTAAAAATTATATTCTATTTTACAAATAATAATTATTTTGTGAATATTTAATTAAAGTTATGAATATAAAAGAATTTTTTGAAATTTATTATATTTTAAAGAAATAAATATTTGAAAATAAAAAAGGAAATATATATTTTCAAAAATTAATTTTAATTTAAGTAATTTATATTAAATTAGAAAAATATTATTTTTCAAGTTTTAGTATGTTAAAATAAAGTATATTTTATAAGGAATTTATTGACTATTTATTTATAATTTTTGGACTTAATGAATTTTCTACAAATTTTCAAAAAAAAATAATAATATTAGGACCAATCAGAGACTGCCACGTGGCGGCCTCGGACTGACTGCTAGCAGATTAACGTGAGAAGGAGCAGAAGCAGAGGAAGAAGAAGAAGAAGAGGAGAAGGAGGTGGTCGGTGGTTCGACTTTTGACGTCTATTCCAGCCAAACCGGAGGGAGGTGATTGACACCTCCTATACCACCGTGTAGCCTGCCATGAGAAGAATTTATAGGCACCGGTCTTGCTCAATTCCGACCACCAGATAAGAAGTTATTTCTGTTCAAAATAGTTCCCATGACCATGTTTGTTAAAAAATTTCAATTAGCCATAACTCTCTCATTTGAACTCCAAATTGAGTGACTCTTGTTCCTATGATTTTGTCTTGATCCCAGCTTTCTTTTGGTACCCATCTTGCCACTTGAAATTTGCCGAAAAAGGAGATCGGAAAATGGAACCACTGGACCTTGAATGGCAAATTTCGGCCAATTCTGTCAGCCAATCCCGATGACTCTAATTTTCTTGAACTTCATTTTTCATGGGCGTTCCAATGACACTAATTTTTCCCCGATCGAAAATCGAAGCCGGGACTGAAAAATATGGAACACGCGTAGATTTTCGATAAATTTTAAATAAGTATGATTTAAATTATTCTAAAATCAATTATTAATTATTTGGAGTATAATTGGAGACAAATTTGTGAAAATAGATGAATATTTATACTGATATTGGAGAATTTAGGCAGTTAAAATTTGATAACTGTATTTTTATTAGATGCAAAAATTAAAGTAAATTTGTTATATTATTTTGGAGTTATTATAGAAATTATTTGGATGGGAATTATGAAAAAATATTGAGTTTAGCGTTAATTTTAGAATTTTTCGGACGGTGAATTATCATGAATTATATTTTTATTAAATGTAAGAATTAAGATGAATTTATTATTATTGATATGAAAATTATTATGGAAATTAGGTGGACAATATTTATGGCATTTAGATACTGAAAGGTTAATTTATTTAAGCAGTAATTTAATGAAGTTGATAATTAAATTAAGTCTATAAAGAGATTAAATTAAGATAATTATTGAAATTTGGTAAATGGATTACTCACTACTATTATTATTGATACATCGGTATTGATGGATTAGACCAATTAGATATTAGATTTGAGTTGGAATATTTATTTATTGCTATAAGTAATTAATAATTTATTTGGATCAAATGATTAAGGCATATAAAGTTAATTATAAATATTTTATTGCTGAGTTGAAGACCCGGGAGGGGTCAATTGATTGATAGTATTGGATTTGGGCCGATGGGCTGATTATTAGAAGTGTTTTTATTTTTGGAGGTTATGTCCTATTTTAGAGGAGATTCAACCAAAATTTCGGCAAATTCTCAAAATTCATTCTTTATATTTTTGAGTCAGTATTTGAGTATTATTCTAATAAATCTCGTATGTGGTACATGTATTTCAAATGTATTCCTCACTATCATCAGGAAGCACTTCGAAAAGAGTTAGTTGGTTAATGATCGTCAAGTTGTGAGTTGATATATTTAATTTAACTCTGCATGCAAGTATTGATGAATGCATTGATGGATGAAATATATGTATATAACTATCATTATTGCATTAAATTTAGTAGCATGATGTATGTTTATGTCATATTATATGATGTTGATGATGATGATGATGAATGATATTGTATGTGTATGTTTACGATGAAAAATAGGATGATGTGGAATCCACCACTAATACATAAAACATCAATGATATAACGTGACACAACATGATTTATGATAATGTTATTACAGGGATTGCCTAGTTCGAGTTGATCTCACCGTGACCCCTGGACACGGATATCATTATTGCATTAGATTTAGTAGCATGATGTATGTTTATGTCATATTATATGATGTTGATGATGATGATAAATGATATTGTATGTATATGTTTACGATGAAAAATAGGATGATGTGGAATCTACCACTAACACATAAAACATCAATGATATAACGTGACACAACATGATTTATGATGATGTTATTACAGGGATTGCCTAGTTCGAGTTAATTTCACTGTGGCTCCTGGACATGGATAAGACAGTGTAAGGATGTCTGGTTTGAGTTGATCTCACTGTAACCCCATAGTTGGAATTTAAGAGAGCCAAGTGAGGGGGTCGGCTCCCCTTTTACGATAAACGAAAACATATATGAGGTTGGATTCCACAGACATTTTCCATCATGTATGTTATGTATGTTTATGGGTGATTATATGTGATGTGATGTAATATTTCATGTAGATTTAATAAATGACCTGAATGTTAAATTAATTTATATCAGCTCATTGAGTCGAATGCTCACCCTTATTCAAATATTTTTCTAGGTTTCGGGTTGAGCTTACAAAGATTGAGTTTTTAAGTTGAGTATTCCTGCCTTTCATTTATCAGACAGTGAAATTATTTTGCTTATTATGTAATTATTTTATGGTCATTATGTTAAAATCTATGAGCTCTGCATTGTTATTTTCAATATCAGATGTCTGGTCATATTTCTATGGGTTCCACATCATGTTAAGTTATTGAGTTTCTGTTGTTAGTCAGGCTTATTACGGGTTCCGGAAGCCTTATACTTTTCTGTTCTCTAGTGCCGGTCACGTGCCCTATGGGGTCAGGTCGGGACATTGGAGAAAGCAATTTGTAATTATTTTTTAGCTGTTTTGTAATTTTTATGACAAATTCACACTAATAACAATTTTCAGTAGCTTCTAATCAACATTTTCAGCGTAGTGTTTTTCTTAACAATAGCTGAAACAACAATGTCAAAGAGGCCCTTAATAATTAATATAAACTTACTCATTCCTTAACTACACACTGTTCTTTGTACACCAATAGAAAACAGTGTGCATCGAAATGGAAGATGATATTCATGAGGTAATTTTAACTTTAATGTGTCGTGTGCGCATGCATTTTGATGAGTCTCCTAACGCTAACTTTTTACTAACATGCAACTCAAGGCTCACCACTGGAGGAGCAGTCAAAGATGTGTGTGTGACACACAAAGCTTATTAATTTTTTCACTAATTTAGGCAATAACGAAAGCTATGCCTATAAATTTTGACCAATGATTCCATTAAAATATTTGAAGGAAAAATTTTAGATAATAATACTTGGGGAGGTGTCCACTCGGGCACAACCCAAAGTCCTTTGGTAACTTCAACTGGATGAAATTATTCCTGCAGGAGATGCAAGATGAATGTAAATATCATCCATATAACAAAATAATTAGGATCAGCATAGCTCATTATAATTTACCTGCCAGAGAAAATGAGATTATGACATATGTAATGTTACAAAAATAGATGCTTTCATCAATAAATTTCTGATAAATCAGGGTGATCAATAATTACTTGTAATTTATGCTCTTTGTTGTTAGCGGACAGTCCATAAAGATAAGTTATCTTATAATGTAGATGCGGGATGTTCATACACCCAAACAAAGAGCATCCACTGAAATATAACAAAACAATTAGGATCAGCATAGCTCATTATAATTAACCTGCCTGAGACAATGAGATTAATGACATATGTAATGTTACAGAAAATTGATGCATTCGTCAAAAAATTTCTGAAAAATCAGATTGATCAATAATTACTTGTAATTTATGCTCTTTATTGTTAGGGGACAGTCCATAAAGGTAAGTTATCTTATAATGTCGTCGCAGGATGTTCTGGCACCCAAATAAAGATCTATTATCATGGACTTACGCTAAAAAACTAATTTATAAGTCCTTGGATAGAAATACCGACTTCTATGTTAAAGATCTTCAGTCGCCCAAAAATAGTTATCTTAATTGTTACCTTTTTATAAGGCAAAACAACAACAGCGAACAGTAGGATGCAAAAAAGTATGCAGAGATCTCAATTATGCACCAGGTTTGTTTCTCTCTCTAGTTGCAGGTTGTGATGAAGCAAGAACGCTGAGTTCAGTTAAAGTTCATTTATTTTACAACCTTAATGAAGCTAATGTGAGGATATTAGATAGACTTCTTCCATCAATAAGGATTTATGCAGGGTGTCCTGTATCTTTTGGCAAAGAGATAAATGCTGTTCACCCCCCATTTCTTACCCACACCGCTAGCCACAGAAGAATCTTGGTTACAAGTGGAGCTATTTTTCTAGCCTAAGCCAAGGACTACAAAGGCCTCAGAATCTATGCAGGTAATGGATTACACAATAAATTTTTATATAGTTCTCTCTTTCTCTCTCTCTCTCTGCTGTGACATGGAAAAACTGGAAAAAAAACTAGCCAGAAAAAAGAAGTGGGCCACAGGAAAAGTGCTATATCCTTTTCAAGACTAAATTTGGACTGCCAATCAATTGCACATAAATCAAGAAGAATACTACCCATTGAGTTAACAAAAAGAAAATTCTTAGTTTCCACTGTAACCATTAACCATAAGACAGAAGAAGCAGCATGATAATTGAAAAATATAAATAATTGATTCATAGATCAATTTAGAACTGCATGAGAAGAAAGAAAAGAAAATAAACCTGAGTCTTCTGAATCCAGTCATATTGCTCCCCAGTTTTAACTTCATATGTTAGTATCTCTTTCGAGCCTATGGAATCAGCAGCTTTTGAAAGGTATGCATCCACATCTTGGCATTCAGGAAATATGGAATCAATGCAAACCCACAAAAAAAAATCATTTGTGAGACAAACTTTAAACTATGGGCTCCTTATATTCCACTCTACCTCAAACTTTTTGGCTAGTGAAGCCAATAGCCATTACATCAATATTACAGGATTAGAAAATATTAGCTTACCCACATATGCAATTATATATTCAGAGAATAAAAATAAAGCATTGCCCTACAAATAATAATAAGAAGAAAAGAAAGAAAATAGAGGGCACCTTATTAGACATGTCACAGTCACCTTGTTCATCTATAATGATAGAATTTGCACCAAAGCATAAAAGAGCTTCTGAAAGCATATCCTGATAAGAAGAAAGCAGAACCACATATTAAATAGATTGCGAAATCTTTTGAAATAGAAGCAACGTTTTGAAGAAAAGAAAACACACAGAGATATGTTTTGGACAGAGAATTCGAACAGAAAGATAAGCAGAGAAATGAGTAGATGAAGCATTATTATCATGGGAAGCAGCGAGTGAAGTGCAAGAACGAACAGAAGATTAATTATCTTTGAAAAAAAACAAGAATTGGGTTTTGATTGAAATCGACATTTGGGTTTGGGTTTGAATTCAGAGAGAGATAATGAGCCATTAGTGGACAAGTGTTTGAAGAAATGACTCTTTGACATTTCTTGTTAGCAGAGGGAGGAGACACTAGTAAACGTTGCTTGGCGCCGAAATTGTAAATGTTGCATCAGCTAATTCTGTAATGTAAAAGGAAAAAAAAATAATTAAATTATATATACTCCTAAAATCTGTTTATAAGTGTGTGGTAGATGTGATTGCAGGAAGGAAAAATATTGAAGAAGTTAATGAAACACTATTGAGTCTTATTTCTAAAACCCAGGCTCCTACGAGTATGGTGCATTTCCGGCGTATAGGATTGTGTAATGTTTCATACAAGATAGTCTCCATAATGGTTGTTCATCGATTACAAGAATTTATGCCGCAGTTAGTGGGTCGTGCGCAGACCAGCTTTGTACCTGGACGGCAGATGATAGACAATATTGTAGTGGCACAAGAGTTGATGCATTCTTTTCATAATAAGAAGGGTAGCTCTGGTTGGATGATGATTGAGGTTGATTTAGAGAAAGCCTATGATAGACTCAAATGGGATTTTGTGGCTGATACGTTACAGGCAGCAGGTTTACCGCAGGGTATGATTACTTTAATAATGGCTTGTGTCAGTGTCACAACGGTTAAAATGAGGGTGTTATGGAATGCAAATTCTACGGATATGTTCAATCCACAGCGGGGTTTGCGTCAGGGTGACCCCTTATCTCCATACCTGTTTGTGTTGCGTTTGGAACGGTTATCTCACCGAATTTTGCAAGAGGTGGCCAGTGGTTCACGGAAAGCAGTGCGACTGAATAGGGGAGGACCTCTACTCTCTCATCTTCTCTTTGTGGATGATATGTTACTTATGCCTAAGGCTAGTTCGGAACAGGCCTTGTTAGTAAAAGAAGTTTTGCATGATTTTTGTCAGTTGTCTGGTCAAAAGGAAAGCTCTGCAAAAACTAAAGTATTTTTCTCCAAAAATATTTCTGATAAAAAACAGCGAAGTTTGAGTCAAGAGTTAGGTTTTATAAATACTTCGGAGTTGGGAAAGTATAAAAAATTATCATTAGCAGGCAGAATTCAGTTAGCAAAATCCGTTCTTTCGGCTCTGCCTCGGTTTGCTATGCAAACTGTTCGTCTACCTGTGTTGTTATGTGATGAAATAGATAAATTAATTAAAAGATTCATTTGGGGTTCAACAGCCACGGAGCGACGAGTTCATCTTTTGAAATGGGACACATTATTTTTGCATAAAGATCGGGGTGGTTTGGGATTCCGTCCTACAAGATTCCAAAATGAAGCACAGTTAATGAAATTAGTATGGGGTGTTTTGACTCACCCTGAGAAATTGTGGGCGCAAGTTCTAAGAACTAACTATGGGGATCAACCTTGGCGGCATGATGGAGTGCAAACTGAAGGTCGGATGTCTTTTCAATGGAAGGGTTAACTTGCTGTTTGGGAGAAAACTCTAAGAGGGTGTGCTTGAAAGGTGGGGAGAGGCACTCATGTCAAATTCTGGACGAATAAATGGCGTGATCCAACCTGTTCTTTAGAGCAATTAATTGAGCAACCAGTTTTCGTTCCAGAACTGCATATGACGGTTGTTGATTTTGTGACGGAATCGGGGTCATGGAACTGGGATTTGGTGGGTTCGGTGCCGACTCAAGTCTGGTGGAAGCTTGCTGCATATCCCCCACCAGTAGCTGTGGATAGGCCGGATATGATTGTTTGGGGGCCTAGTATAATGGGAACTTCAGAGTCTCATCGGCTTATGAGCTCATTCGGGAGATGGAGGGTAGTACTAACCCATTATGGAAGTGTATTTGGAAATGGTAAGGTTTGCCTCGTATTTCTTCTTTTCTTTGGTTATGTTTGCATGATGGATTGTGTTAACAAACCAGAGGAGAGTCCAAAGGCGTATGGGATTGAAACAACAATACATGTGTTGCGGGATTGTGTTTTTGTCAAAGAGATGCGGAAGCGAATGGTGCATCCGACTTATTGGGAGTCTTTTTTTGAAGGAGATTTGAAAACTTGGTTGCATACTAATTTATCAGTGAAGTCGGCATTAATAATTTTTTGAATTGGCAATTATATTTTGGAGTAACGGCGTGAATCATGTGGCGGTGGGGAAATGAGTTTCTATTTAACAACTAAATGTTATCATTAATACAACCTTTTATTCAGATTAGGAAATATGTGAAAGAAATGATTCACGCTATTTCTACTAAAGTTGTTTTGCATGGCAGGACTATTGAGGCACCATGTCTGATTGGCTGGGTACCATCGCCTGCAGAGTGGGTCAAAATTAACACTGATGGGACTGTTTCTCATACAACTAACCAAGCAGCTGCTGGAGGACTAATTAGAGATTTGAATGGTGACTGCAGAGGAAGTTTTTGCCATTTCATTGGTACTTGTTCGGTAACTAATGCAGAGCAATGGTGTGCCGTTGATGGGCTTCTATTAGCATGGAAAATAGGGCATCGACATGTGATTTTGGAGATGGATTCTCAAGTGGTTGTGAGAGCTTTGCAGGTATGCGATGGACCGGAGGAAATGTTACAGCATAATCCTCTGTTTCTTAAACTCAGAGATTATAGGCTGGATGTGGGAAGTTCGGGTTGTTCATACTTTGCGAGAGGGTAATTATTGCGCAGATCATTTAGCAAGTTTAGCAATGTTGCAACCGTTAGGTGTATCCTCAATTATTGATGTCTCTCATTCTTTATTAACTTGTTTGTCTTGTGATAAAGTAGAGGTAGCTTGGCCACATGGTCTTATGATTCATTAGTTTGTAATTATATATATTCCAACTTTTATTTGGAAATTGGACTTATTATTAAGATTTTGTTTGATTTAAATATTGGTACTGAGTTAGTAACGGATAATTACTAATTGGGGGTTGATTATTATAAGTGTTTGATAAAATTATTATTAATTGTTAGTTGTTAATATGTTTAATAAGTATTAATATTTATTTTTTTATTTAAATATTATTTTAAAATGATAATTTAGTTTTTTATTTAACTAATTTAAATTTGAATTTTTGTAAATATGGTTATTTGACTAAATAATTAATTAATTTAATTAATTAATCGATTTGATACAGTTGTTAAGAACCAAAAAGCTAGCAGTTGTTAAGAATCAAAAAGCTAACAGCTGTATTAAAAAGTATGCTTGATTTAGTTTTTTTATCGTAATTATTAATTGTTAAATATTATTAATAGTTGTTAGCTAGTAGATAAATATTAATATATTTTTTTATTTAAATATTATTTTGAATAAAATATTATTTAGTTTCTAAGTTTTAACGAAATTAATATTTAAATATCTGTATTTTCATAAAGTAGCTATTAGGTTTTAAAATTCATTCCGTCGCCGTAATTGATTCTTTCATTATTATTATTATTTTTATTAAAACAAATTAAAAATAAATAAAAAATAAATTAAAATAAATTATTTTTTTAAAATACCGTCATCTTCAATTTTAATATTTTTTCTTCATTTTCTTTTTATTTTCTTTCATTTTCTTTGCCTTTCTTTTATTTTTTCACATTCATATATTTTCTTATTTTTTCTTTTTTCGTGATTAATTAACAAATTAATTAATTGTGTAAATTTTAGGTTTGTTGAAATTAAAAAAAGTAAAATTTGTGTGTGGGTATTGTGATTAGTGAAATTATGTGCAGAATGAAGTTTTTTATTTTGAAAAAAAGTGAAAAAAATTTGAGATAAGTTTTAATAGAATGACATGAAAAAGAAAATATAATAAAAAATGATAAGTATTTTTATTTTTTTAATGGTATTTAACGGTCAAATAGACGAAATAATTAATTAATGTGATGAAATTAAATGCGATGGATTTAATAGTTACTTTCTGAAAATATAAAAATTCAAATATTAATTTTACTAAATTTCAGGAACTAAATAATATTTTACCCTATTATTTTTAATAGAATAATTTAGTATTTTTATTTAAAAAAGTAAGAATTTTTTAAAAAAAATTGCAAATTAGTATTTTTATAAATAACTATCATTTATTATTTGACTAACTAATAATTAATAATTATCATTAACTAAATGAGTTTAATACAATTGTTAAAAATTAAAAAATTAAAAATTTTATCAACACCTACTGAATATCTCAATTTATTTATCATTACCTACCAACCAAGTGAAAAAAAAAAGTAAAAAAGAAATACATACACTATGAATAAAATGTAAAATTAATTTTATTTAATTTTAAAATGAATCAAATATTATAAATTTAATCGGGAGACTATCAACACACCCATTGAACATAAAAATAGCGCACCTCGTCTCAAAATCACGTCGGATTATCTCTTGTTAATTAAGGTGGTGACCATTTGATTGTAAGTTAAAAATACATTACTTTAAAAAATTTTAAATTTTATGTTTTTATATTTAAAAAATATTTATTTTAATTTTATTGAATTTAAACTATTTTTTAAATCATGTTTGAGTTTTTTTTTCATTTATTTCTTAAAAATTCTAAATTATGAAATAGGTAATTAGATTGTGAAATTCTTGTTGGAATAATTAAATAAAATTTAATAATACTTTTTAGAAAGAAAAAAAAAAAAAAGCAAGAAACTCACACTTGATATATCTTATTTTATCTAAATTTAAATTATTTAAATATAAAAATATTATAACAAATTAAAGTATCAAATAAAAAATATTTAAAAATCATTCATTATCTTAAAAAAAATAAAATAAATATTGTGTTTTACAATAAAGTAAAATAGAATAAAAATGATTTGTGTGGCTGATGAAATGAAACCAAAAGACAGAACAGAAAGAAGGCTGGAATTGGATGATTTGATTTTACCAAATCCCAAGAATTCATTTCAATGGTTTTCTCAACCAACCCACTTTCTTTAAGCGTTCCTGACTCTACCTTTGACTCATGGCTCCGCGACTCCGGCTATCTCGAAATCCTCGACCGCCGTTCCTCCTCCGCCACCACAACCACTGCTCCCGCTGCCTCCACTACTGCCACCTCTAACACCACTACCACCACAATAGCTTGTGGTTTTTTTGTTTCTCTGTTTTCCCATATCTTAACCCTTCTCTCTCTTTCGACTCTCAATCCTCTCTCAAAGCTCACCACCGATGATTTCTCCAGTCAAACCCCTTCCTGGACCCGCGCTTTTTTCGGGGATTCTGGATCCTACTCTTTCCCTTCCGGTTCCGAACAGGCCAGGCTTCGGGTTCATGAGAATGTCAAGCGTTATGCCAGAAACTATGCCTCTCTCTTTATTCTTTTCTTTGCTTGTACTCTGTATGTTCTGTTTCTCTTCCCTTGTATTATTCATAGCGTTTTTGTGATATTATATTCTGTTTGGAAGCTGAGAAAATTCAATAAATTTATTGAATTTTTGAATTTGGGATATTCTAGTTTTATTTAAGTTCGCTTTGATTTTTTTGAAATTTGGTTTCTTTTTAAGTTTTTGTTAGGCTTTGTATTAATTTGCCAGAGGAAGTAAATGAAAATTCTTATGCGTTTGTTTTCTGTTTTAAGCAACAATTAATTCTTTTGTCTTAGATTGAATAGAAATTATTTATTCTTTGGATTTGACTAAAGGAGAATGAAACACTTCAATGAGGATGTTTTGCTTCACATGGATTTGAATTGTATTTCTTTATTGGTTTTGCTGTATTGTGTTTAATGCTATACATAACAGAGAAGTAGATATTCAATAGTCAGTAAATGAGGAAGACAAACAATGAACCAACATCTATGGACCTTCCTTATTAACATCTTTTAGGTGATAGTGATAGAGATAGTTGTTGTTTTTTTTTTTTTTTAATCCTGCTAAAAAACTTATCCATTCTCTAAATTATGTTTTGCTCATGGTTGTAATAGGTATCAAATGCCGCTTGCTCTCGTTGGATTGATATCAAGTTTGGCACTTTGGGATATTTTCAAGTACTGTAATGACAGATGGGGATGGGATCGATACCCTGTAATTAGGCTGGTTTTGGTCCGCACAGCCCAATGTGGTGAATGATCAACTTCTTATTCACTTTCGATTTGATATGACTATATCTTTTGCACTAGGATGTGTATTTTAAAATTCTTATGTGATTTAAGGTACTTCCAGAGTTTTATGCCTCAACTGTGCTAGAAATTAGATATATGGCTGACTGCACGTCTCACTTAGACGGACGGACCAAAACTCCAGTTTTTATCTTAATTATGAGATGCTGATCCAAGTATATTGTTAATTAACTTCTGATATCTATTTTTCAATTGACTGATACTTTAGCCAGCTTTTTTGTGCTTTTCATAGTTGTCAATGAAAACGTACAAACATGCACAATTAGAGGGAGAGTGGGAAAGGAAAATTAGGTCCTTCATAAGAGGGGGAAGTGAAAAGGAACAAAAGGATAATTAGAGAGAACCCTATTTGTGTAAGAACGTATCAAAGCAAAATGTGAAGAGTCGAGTTCACAGTGACAGAAATTTGGAGCAATATTTATATTGGGGACTTATTTCTTGATTTACTGCCTGTTGCTGAATCTACTAGCATTTTTCTTGTTAGGAAAATTGAAATGAAAATTTAAGAAATCCTAATAAGAACTTCAGCCTCCATTAGAACCATTTGGTTTCAATAGAAGAGTCAAGAAACTAGTTAGATTGGGGCCTTATGTGAATATGTGATGTTATCTATGACCTGGGTATTATGGTACCAACTAGGAAGGGAGGGATCCTGGGATCAAATCCTATTGTTTTGTTAAAAAGAACAAGAACTAAAATTAGGCAGTTAAAAAGTAATGTTGTTCTTATAATTTCACTCCCATGTCCCTTTTTTTTCTTTTTGTACTTAAAACTTCCTTATTTATGACCATATGTTTTCTCTTGTTTTTAATGTAATATGAATAATTATTTCAAGTCAATTGATTGATGATGGGAAGTTATTCTTTGAAAAACTTGCTTTTAATGTATCATCTATCCCTTCTTTGCAGCAACTGCAATTATTCTTATTTATTTGAATGTTCAAATGGCTCTCTTCTGTGCACTTGGTGTAAGTTATGCAGGTAATAATTAGATCTTCTTGTTTAATTTTGTTCATGTTCCTCTTTTCCCTCTTGAATGAGGAAAACCTGACTAGTCCATGTTATCATCCAATTTTCCTCTTTGCTCCACTTGAGCAATCTTCTGTATTTCTTTGTAGTTATGATTTTGCATGCTGCATTTCGGAAGCTGACTCCTGCAAAGCGACCTTCTCAGCGAAGATAATATGGAAAAATTTTTGTAAAATAAGCAGAGAGATGAACAGCAATTTGGCATTAATTTGAGGATTTTTGCCATGGGTGATGAACAGGCTGTGATTGCAAGTAAAGCACGGTGCTTTATCTTGCAGATGGAATTGTCAAGTAAAGGACACGTAATGCTCTCAGATGGGATCAATATAATATAGTTCCAAGCCTAGTTATAGTGTGAAATGAGAAATGCTATATTATTGACTAATTTTGATCTCCAAGTCTCGGATGCGTGGGTAAACCCTGGAAATAGCTTTTAGTTGTCCATTATAATAAGATAGCCTTGTGAGAATGCCTTATTGCACTCTTGCTGCACTAACTTGACAAATTTTAAATTAATGATGAGATGGAAATCTGATTATGTGAAATGCTGGAATATTGTTTATATGATGGAAATGCATTTGAAAGCTTTAATTTATTTCCAATTCATGCACAGAGAATCGATTGTCAAAACTTTAGAGTGGAGTTTGCTGTCAATTTCAGAATCGATTGTCAAAACTTAAAGAGTTGAGTTTGGTTGTCAATTTCAAGGCAGTAAGGCACTAATGGTGTGATATAAATTGAGTCGAAATAAAATTTATGACAAGAAGCAATATCACCATTTAAGTTATTTTACATTTTACAAGATGCATCGAGTCATAGCTATTGCAAAATAGAGAGAACAAAAAAAAATTACATTTAAATTGCTGAGACAAGCATTACATTGGGCAATGAGATTCTCTTCAAACAAATTTTGAGAATGCTGGAACCTTTCCTACCAATAAAGTTGAACTGGGGGAGGGGAAGAAGGTAAACTGCAAGGATTAAGGAAGAAAAAATCTCTCTCAGTTTGGCCATTTCATCATGAGTTGCTTTAAAACGGCTATCTAGTTAAGAGGCAGTTTGCCAATTATTACTTGGACAGACTTGAAAGGGATAAGATAATCTTATTTTCAACCATATGCAAGCCTAAAATAGCATAGCTCATTGCTATAGCAATGGAAATATTGAAAGTTGAAGTTTTAGCATACATTGTTTTTGAAAAATGAATTTTAGACACAAGTCACCAGAAGCCATTATGCTGATACCGCAATGATCAAGTGTGCCTCCCTCCTAATACAACAGGTCAAGATTTAAAATGTGATATCCCTTTTCCTTTTAAAAAATTTCCAATGTACCAAAAAAAAAAAGCCGCAGAAGGAGTTGCCCCACATTTTAACCAGGTAACTAAGACAATTTGGCTCAAGGCCCTCTAGAAATTACCAAATTATTGAGGTAGTAAAGCATGATAACGTATCATCTTATTTAATCTGTTAAGTCCGATCACCAAACAACACGCTAAACTCTTGAAACAGACTGGTTATGCAAGGTTGGGAAGAGTTTCATATGTCAAACAAATTAGAAGACAGCCCATTACCAGCATTCACTGTTTATGAAATTGAATTGGAATGTGAATAAAAATAATTATCATATATAGCGAAAGAGCTATAAAAGAATCATCTAGGCATTGGAACGAACATTAATACCAAAATTGTTTTACCAAAAATGTATTAATAAATACAGTTAATGTTATACTAAAATTACAATGTAGATGTAACAATAGCAAACCCCTAATTATACAGCAATTCGCCACTTCAAATAAAACTATGAAAAGGAAAATAATCATAATATATAATAGAAATTAAATTCACAATTTCTTACAATGATATGTACATCAAATATGAAAGAATGCATCAACAGTAATACGCTACAAAACAAAGTTGTAATCAAGCTCCAACCTCTCTTTTTTTTTATGTTTGATTGACATCCCGTGAAACTTGGCTTTGCCATCTACAACCAAAAAAATAAATAAATAAAGACCAGTCAACACGTTTCAAGTTAAACCGTGCGGCAAATAGGAGTGCAAGGCACAGTGGGGGGTGGGGGGGGGAGGAAGGGTGTTGTGTCTGTGTGTGTGTTGGGGGGGGGGGGGGGGGGGGGGGGGGGGGGGTTGGTGTGTGTTTTTTTTTATAAAAAT
>CANXYC010356965.1:0-50187 GCA_948193065.1 Aleurites moluccanus
AATAGTAACGACGACGACAAATAACTCTATTTAAGAGGTATACCTCTTACGATTGTGAGAGAAGAAAGTTGCCAGTTTACTTTTGTGATGGCAACAGAGAATACAGTACCCACACTGAGAAATTGACAGACGAATTTGTTGTACAAAGGAAATTGACAGAGGATTAATTAGGGTTCGTTGAGAGAGATTTAAGTAATCGCAACTAACAGATAAATTTTATAGCAAATTTATGAGGGTTCATTGAGAGGTTGAGAGCGGTTGAATTTCGAAGAGAAGGAGAAGAAGATGCGAATGATGGAGAGAAAGAGAGAGAGAGAGAAGAGAAACAGTTTACGCTTAAAGGGAAATTTTAATTTTTTTTTCATTTATTATACTTTTATTTATTTTTTATTGCTTTTAATTAGCTGATATCAGTGAAAAAAATAGTGAGTGGGGCCATTTTCAGTGTACTGTATTATTTAGATGGAGCACCGGTTTAAATTTGGGCTAGGCTACAGCTTTTATTAACGTCAGGGTTTATATTGAACCTCTAAAAAGAATAAGGGCCAAAGTACTCTTAGGGCTAAACATCATAGATAATATTGTACCTTATCCCTTGTGTTTATGGTTAGAAATTTATTGGGTTTGATAATAGATGAAGATGAATTTTTCGTTGGAGTTTGTGAAAATTGAGAAGGGTTCAAAGAATCAATAGTGTTGGTTTTCTGCTACTTACAACTTCTTCTACTCATGTTCTTCCTTTTTTCTTCTAGAGGTGGAGCTGAAATAGAGAAGAAAAATAGAGGATAGAGAAGAGTTAAATCTTGGGCACATAGAAATGGTTAATAGAGTTAAAGAAGATTTAACATAAAGCATTGGAATGAGCAAAGTTAACTTTGAAAATGATAAATAATTGCTACGGCAGCTTTCTGTCACTTACATTGACAAAAAATATTAGAAAAGACAACGATTACAATCAAATCGAAGTCGGAGGATTTTTGTGTAACAAATCAAAATTTAGGGACAACGATGAATTAAAAGGTAAGTTCAGGGACAATCAGTGTAATTTAACCCTAATTTAGGCATCAAAGAGACTTAGCCAAGTTCCTATCTTAGCCCTTTGATATTAGTTTGTTCATCTTGCAAATCCAAAACTATTCATGAAAAGGTTTAATGGCCCCAAAAGGAGCAGCGGCGAGTTGGTTTAATAGCTTGTCGGAGGAAAGTATCCATTCTTTTTCGCAGCTCATAGAACTATACATGAAAAGGTTCACCTCAAGAATCCTAACAAAAAGGAGAGCATAGTTTCTTGAAATAGTTACTCACAAGGAGAGCGAGTCATTGCGGGATTATATAGCTAGGTTAAATAAGGAAGCCATAAAAATCACAAATTTGGATTAGGCCAAAACATTTGAGGCCCTATGAAATGATACTACTCACTATGATTATTTCAAGGCTCTCTATACACATGCACCTCACACCTGGAGGATGTACTGGTTCTTGTTTAGAAGTATATTATGAAGGATAATACCTACACCTTTAGCCAGTTTTCCAATAATAGAGGGGAAGAATCAATTGGCGAGGTAGAAAGAAAAAGCAAAGAAGAAAGGAAGATGAAGAGAGTAAGAAGAAATAAGAGAATAAGAAGGAGGATATACCTACTTTTAAGTACCTTGAGGCTTGCAAATACGTAACACTCAACACCACTATGGATGAAGTATTTGCAACATTTAAGGATCAGAACATATGGAAAAAGAGGGAACATGGATAAATGTTGCCACTTTAGTGGCACTAATGAGTATAATACTAGTGACTATAGACAACTTATAGAGGAGATCGAGAGGTTAATCAGTTAAAGGTAACTTAGAAAGTTTGTGAAAAAGGGGAAAGTTAGGGGATAGTAGAGAAGTCAAGTCTAGTAGATACAAAAGGAAGGTAGGTTATCAATGATGAGTTTGCATGAGTCATTCATTGTCTTACTTAGGGTATATATGATAAACCTTTGAGCAAGAACAAAGTCAAGGCTAATACGAGGAGGAAAGAGGAGTATAATTTCACTTTCTTTAATGGGACAAAGATTTGGGCAGCGAAAGAAGATGGGAGTTGCCTTAGAGCTCCCATTCAGACCCATTGGTCATCCAATCCATAATAGCTAACTTTGTAGTGAAAAGGATCCTAGTAAATGATGGTAACTCAATCAACTTGATAACTGTCGAGGCATATGCCAAAATAGGATTAAATTAGGAGGACCTCGAAGACTTGGGGAACCGAATAAGCACTTTGGACATATGCATTGTCCCTGCTGCAGGAGTATCGAGTCTTCTTTTCACTATAGGGACCTCACTCGATTGTGTAACTGCATGACAACATTTATAGTGATCAGGGTGCCACTAGCATACAACCTTTTGTTATGACAACATATATTTTATGATTTGAGAGCTTCCATGAATATCAAGCATTTGAGAATGTATATTTCTTTGATAGATAAGGAAGAAAAGTAGTGATCAATAAGGAGGTGGACAAGCTTATGGAAGCTGGGTTCATAAGAGAGGTGAACTACCTAGAGTGGCTCGCCAATTTGGTGTTAGTAAAAAAGTCAAATGGCAATACAAAATGTATGTAAACTTTACTAACCTTAACAAGGAATGTCTTAAGGATTCCTTCCTCTCCCAATGATCGATAAGCTAATGAACTTAACAACCAGATATGGGTATATGTCATCCATCGATGCTAAACAAGGGTGTCATTAAATAAATATGCATTCGGATGACAAGGAGAAGACATCTTTCACTATCGAGAAGGGAACTTAATGCTACACCTCTATGCCTTTTGGCCTAAAAAATATTAGAGCCACTTACTGATGCCTAGTTAAAAAGATATATAAGGATCAACTAGGAAGAAACATAGAGGTCTATGTAGATGATATGACTGTGAAAAGTAAAACCTCAAAAGAAAAGATGAAAGAACTTGGCGAGGTATTTAGGGTTCATATTTTGGAGAAGTTCATATTCTTCATCTAAGGAGGAAAGTTCTTAGGATGTATAATGAGTGAGAAGGAAATTGTGTCGAATCCATACAAAGTCAAAGTCATCTCGGATATAAGCCCACCTCATAACATCAAAGAAGTTTAGAGGCTTATAGTCCAGATCATTGCTCTCAATAGGTTCATGTCTGGGTCAACTGATAAATACTTGGCTTTGTTCAAGAAGCTCAAAAAGGCAAAGACCTTTGGGTGGTTTAAGGAGTGCCAGAAAACTTTAGAGGAGCTAAAGAAATTCCTGAGCACTAAATAAGTATTGAGAAGACAACTACTATGTGAGTATGTATTATTGTATTTGTCTACCTTGGATCAAATAGTAAGCTCATTATTAATAAAAAAAGAAGGGTTAGTCCAAAAGTCGGTGTACTACTTCAGTAAGGTCATCTAAGGAGTCGAAATCAATTATCAGCCCTTGGAAAAGCTTGTATATGGCCTACTTTTATCTATGGGGAAGTACACCCTGCAATCTCACTAAGGGGTAGTGGTGACGAACCAATCTTTGAACAAGGTGTTGCATAAATAAAAAACCTCAAGGAGAATGTTATTGTGGTCAGTTGAGCTTGAGCAGTATGGGTTGCAATACATGTATTGTTTATCCATCAAAGCACAAGCCCTGACGGACTTCATCTTAGAATGCTTCTTATCCAAGGATCTCCCCTCAGCCTCGCCAGAGCCAAGCAATGAAAACAATGTTGAGCGGAGTTAAGCCGACATAGATTTGAAAGGGTTAGAAGGGCTATCTCTAAAGTATGCTTTGCAATTTAAGTTTACGACCACTGTAATATAACAGACTACGAGGCAATCATCAACGAGTTACAACTTCCTTATTACCTTTGTCTAACAGACTTGAAGGTTCATAGTAATTCTCAATTGATCATTAACCAATTGAAGGTACAGTTTGAAGCCAAAGATACAATCATGGATAAATACCTCATCAAAGCCAAAACCCTTCTAGAGTCTGTGACTCCTTCAGATCTCGAGGGGAGAGAATGGCGAGGTAGCCAATTTAAGCAAATTGGCAACCTCTCAACCAATCAAGCTCTCACAAATTTTTTTTATAGGTATGGTGGAACACTCCAACATCTATGAAGGAAAGAAAGTTATGGATATAAATGATCAACTTTGTTAAATGGACCTCATCATTAAGTACCTTAGAGACGAAAAAATGCCCTCACTTCAAACAAATGCGAAGAAGGTCAGACACATAGCTCTCACTGTTAGCTCTACAATGACACCTTATACCAAAGAGACTATCCTTATAGTGGTTGAAATGTTTAGACCTACAGAAGTCGTATATGTACTAAAAGAGATACACGAGGGATCTTGTGGCATGCATGTACGCGTGAATATCATTACAGCCAAAGCACTAAGGTAGGATATTTTTGGCCTAACATGAGAGAAAAAAAAAATAGTTTAGCTCATTTAAAAATGCACCATCTGCCACAAATTTGCTAGTGGCAAACACATTCCACATGTCGAGTAGGTCCCACTAGCTAGTCCATGGCCATTTATGAAATGGAGAATCGATAAGACCCTTTCTAATGGACTTAGGATAAAGGAAAATTTCCTCTTGTGGTTATGGAGTACTGCATAAAATGGGTAGAAACTGAGCCGCCAACAATAATCATGGCAAAAAAAATGACTGGGTTTCTCTAGAATAGCATAATATTTACATTTGGTATTCCATATGAGTTTATCAGTGTAAATGGTAAGCGATTTGACAATGCCAAAATCAAAACCTTTTGCGCCGACCTCAATATCAAACAACACTTCTCTTGAATAGTCCATCCTTAGACAAATAGGCAGGATGAAGCTACAAACATAACAATCTTACAGGGATTGATGAAAATACTAGATGATTATAGAGGAAGTTTTACATACGAGTTACACCATGTTCTTTGGGCATATCAAAACATAATGAAGGAACCAACTAGTGAGACCCTATTTAGCTTGACCTATGAAATCGAAGTAGTCATTTCGATAGATATAGGCTTGCCAAGTGGGATAGTTAACTATTGGGGAGACCCAGAAAATGACCAAGTCAAAAGTTTAGAACTTGGCTTGGTAGAGGAGCTGAGAGAGAAGGCATACATTAGGATAGCCTCATACAAATGAAGAGCGGCGAGGCATTTTAATAAGAAGGTTAAGTATAAAGCCTTTATTGAATGAGACTTTGTGATGAACTACCTGGAGGAAACAAGAAAGAGAGAAGGAACATATAATCTCACACCAACATAGGAGGTCCTTGCCAAGTAAAAGCAATCATTAGTCCAACAACGTACAAACTTGTAACATTAGAAGGTGCAAAAGTTCTTCACATTTGGAACCTTCAACACCTAAAAATGTACTACCAATGAACATAAATGAAAATTAGAATGAATTACTTTTAGTTTTTGACTGTAAAATGACTTAATGATGTAAGGGTGAACCCCTTGAAGAAGAATAATCTTATCTCCTCACTGGAGTGCTAGCTCACCCTTAAAGAGTAAAGCCCATATAAGAGTGCAATCTATACCCCTTATAGAAGTGTATGCTTGAATTCCTATTGATGCATAAGGGTAAAGCCCATTTGAAATGTGATATTAACCCTCACAGAGGTGCACAACCTAAGAAATAATGTAAGGCACCTAAGTACCTAATGAATCTAGGCAAAAGATTGCGAGGAACCTAGAGATATAGTGACTATAGGCGAAAAATCATGAGGCACCTAAAGTCATAGTGACCTAGAAGTAAAAGACTGCAAGACATAAAAGAACTTGTCATAGCGAGTGTGAACACGTGATTTTCACACCTTAGATTGAACTAAACTCGTGTTGGGCAGAGTGACTCCTAAGATAGACTTTGGAGTCTTTAAAACTAAACTGGACTCGTGTTGGGCCGAACCTAAACATACCCATAAGCCCTAAGTTGACCAAGAAGCCCTAGGCAGACCATAAAGCCCTAAGCGGATCTGGAAGGCCCAAAACTGACACAAAATTATCCAAAGCAGAACCAAAAATCTCAAAACATACTCATAACTATTCAAAATAGATCCGAAAGGCACGAAATACTCAGAAAACATACCTGAAACATTCAAAACTAACCCATAAGGCCCGAATTGACCCAAAACTGAGTTGCCACCAATTAGGCATAGGGTTGCCACCAAGTGGGTATAGTAGTGCCACCCAACCTTGGTGGCAGTGCTGCTAGCCCTCTTGGGCGGTTCCTACTTGACTTTATAGCGATTTTTGATGCTAAATTTTCATTTTTGCCCTCCAAACCTTTATAAATATAGGCCTCTTCCACCATTTTCACCACCTATTCACTCTTTGAGAATTCCACACATTTGAGAGCCTCTGTCTCTAAAAATCTTTTTGAGTTTCTCTCTCTAAAATCCTCTTTAGGTTTCTCTCCCTAAAAATCACTTTTTAAGATTTTCTCTCTCTAACTTCTCTCTTTGAGAAAATTAGAGATCAATTAGCTAAATTAAATCCCATTAAAACTCTAATAAACTCTCTTTGAGTTGTAATTTATCAAATCGACTCTCTTTGAGTCTTAAAACCAATCAAGCTCTCTTTGTGCTCTTAACCTAAGGTTTTAGATCTCTTTGAATCAACACCTGTCGAACCTCCAGTTAATTCTCCTTGAATTAATTGGTTTTCCTTGAGCCATAATCTGAATCTCAAGGTGGAACTCCAAACCAGGAGGACCGTTTGACCACCACCGACCAGACGAGACTGAAAGAAGGTATAATCAGACTTTTCCAATCATAATTCGACTCGAAATCAAGCTCAAATAGTCATTGGCACCCCAAAATCATTTTCAAAGCCCAAACAACCCTTGACACCTCAAAATTAGACCCAAACCCTTCGCAATAAGGGAGAAGTATGTGAATTTTGATTCCTATTCAAATGGGATACATAGGCATGTTGTTCAATTGAGCATCAAATCGAAAACCCTAAAACCCTTTTTCCCCTTAATTGCTTTAATTTCATTTTGGAGGAATTTATGATTAATCTAAAACTTATAAGGGATAAAGTTAATATTCTCAATTGTTAATGTTGTCATTTAAATTCTTTTACTACTTTCAATGCATGTTTTATCGCTCTCTGATTTATTTACTGCTTTTCATATAAATATCATGCTATAAACTGCTCATCACACAAATCATAATTTAAGTCAGAGTTAATTTAAAGATAAGTCAGAGTTTCTTAAATAAAAAATCTAGTCCCTGAACTCATATCCGTTTGAAGGTCTAGTGCATTTTATCCATTGTGGAAGCTAAATTGGAGTCATCTTTGGGTTTTCCTTATGTTTTTCCAACAAAAATAAAATTAAGGTGGTGACTTTCCAAAACTCATTTTTAAAACAGACTTCAACTCAAAACAGGTTTCAAAATATAAATGAAATAAATTTTCAAAAAAATTGATAAACAGAAATTTCAGTTGGCCAGACATTTTGACAATGTGAGATCGAACCCGAATGAGCATTCCGATTTTTAGCACTCGAGTGAGGCCTCACAGCGAGATACCTAAAGGCCTAGTGATCTCTAGGCAAAATATCACAAGGCTCCTAAAAACCCTCTAGGAAAAATACTGCAAGGCACAAAAGACCTTGTCGTAGCAAGACATCCAAAAACCTAGTCAACTATAGGTGAAAGACCATGAGACATAAAAAACCTCATCAAAATGAGGCATCTAAATTCCTAGTAAACTATAGGTGAGAGACCGCAAGACACTAAAGACCTCATCCTAGTAGGGTACCCTAGAACCTCATCTCACTAAGACACTAAGAAACCTAAACAAGGTTAGAAAACTCTAATTACAAGGCTCAGTTAATTTTATTAAGTTAAACTCCCATTAAAGGGAGGGGAGAAGGTGCCTACTTATTTAATAAGAATCTAAAGAAATTTAAATCAAAATGTTCATTTTGCTTAGTAAAATTTTATAAAGTCTCTCATTATTTGAATTAAGTGGTTATTATTGTTGGAAAGTTGGTTAAGACATTCAAATGTTAAATCAACTATCATTAAAGGTCAAAGAAGCATAATCATCAATGACAAAGTCAAATGCAAAAATTAGTGCACATCTATGACTCAAAAATTAAAGAGCAAAGTTCAATCAAATTAGAGATGCCAATAATTAAGTAAAGGAAGAGAAGTTAGATAGAGATAAATCACTTTTCATTTACTATTTGAAGAAGTATATGCAAGTGTAAATCATAAAAATGAATTAAAAGTTACAAAACAATAACCTTAGGATCATGAGCAAAAGAATCCTAAGGCAAGATAGTTGATTATAAAGCTGAAGGGTTAGAAGCAGAAGGCTTAGAAAATTTAAAAATAGATGAAGGTTTGTAAACCCATATTTCAACACCCTTGGACTAGGGTACACTGTAAATTAGAAGTCGGAATCCCTAAGAAGCAAAGCAAGCCTAAAAAAGGTTGAAAAATCAGAAAAGGCAGCTCGAGATTGCAAAAAAGCTCTACGGCACCTTAGAGAACTCTACGGCACCATAAAGAACTCTACGGTACTGTAGAAGAGCTCTAAGGTACCACAAAGGGGCTCTGTGGTACCACAGAGGACTTCTACGGTACCACAAGCCCATACTCGTCCATAATTCAGCCTTTCACCCCTAAAATCTAGATCGAAACTTTGTGATCTCTTCCTTCACCTCCCAACCTCTAAATAGAGCCTCCATTCCACCTTTGAGAGAGAACCTTGAATATTAGTTTATGGTTATCCTATTATTCACTCCTATCCTCCTCCTTTGTAAAGCGTTCTTAAGGCTATACCTCTATTGGTTTGCCCGCCCAATTTAATCCCTATTGGGATTTCAAATTGGTGCTTAGTTTGTTTATATAATTTTGAATTGTCTTAGTTCATTAGAACTGGGATTAGTTCAATTGGTGGTAGTTTGGAGTTAACATAAGAAGGAAAATATCTTAGCATTGGGGAATGTGGAATTTCGATTCGGCAAGTCTCTCCATCGGCCCTCCATTCCCAAGTCAAGAAGACGTAAGGTAAAGCACCTAACTCTTTCTCTTGTTCTTTCAATTCGGTAAAGCATCAAATAAACAAAATATAATAAATTGGGTGAAATAATTAGACCAACTCTTTTGCAAAAAGGAAGAATTGTGTGGATTTTGATTCACATTCAAATGGATACGCATGCCTGCTTATTTTAAAATCATCAAATCCAAATAAATAACAACTCCTCCTTTTTCATTTCTTTATTTTTAGTTTTTATTTGCTCTCTCTCTCTCTCTCTCTCTTTCTTTATTTTGAGGAATGTGTGATTTTCCTAAAATCCCATAAAGGCTGGAGAAAATATCCCCTATATTTAGTTTTATTTATAATTAATTATTTAATTTTTGCCTATTATTTTATTTATTACTTGTAATTTATTCTTTATGTTTATTCTATATTAATTGCCATTTCATTCATTCAATCATGCAATTATATTGTCATTGTTCATGAAATTATTTTTTATGTTATCTTTATATTAATAAGCCAAACAACTTTTTTTAAAATAAACTGAAAACCTAGTCCCCGAATCCTCTTTGGTTTTAAAGACTAGTGCATTTTTTTTCTTTGGGATAAATAAATCGGAGTCAAATTATGAGTTTTTTCCTTAATTTTTTCCAATTAAAAATAAATTAAGTTGGCGACTCCTAAAAAATCAAATTTTCATAATCAAAATAAGCGATAGCCGTTTTAATCTTGAGATCGGACCCAAATGAGCATTCCAATTCCTAGCAGACTGGACCAGTGCTCGGGCGAAGCCTCACAGTTGGCGACTCCACTGAGGACTACTTTCTTTTACAAAAAGAAAATAAGAGGACTACTAATTATTTTATTCAAAAATTCAAAATGTTTAGCTTTTTAATATAATCATAGCTTTTCATGTATCACTTGCATAGGCTATTTGCCTCCAAATTTAGTTTTTTTTTAGGAAAACAATGTATAATGGTTATAGCATTGAGTGGGTAACTCTCATTGGGTCTACTTGTCAATAGCTAAAGCATCCACCCCACGACGAATCCTTTGATCCTTTCAAAGATGTAACGGGCAGTACGTACTGTTGGACCCATGCGAGACTCCTTGACTCATATATGGTTAGGTATATCATTGCCCTAGTGTGACAGGTACCCAATCAAAACCACCCTTACCTTTTTATGTGATGAATTTAAAACTTGGACCCTAGGTTATATGTACCCTAATAAATGAAGCCTTGGTATGATTGCATAATCATGAACCACTTTTTATTCATGCATCCATACATATCATGCATAAGTTAAAAGGCCTTGAGTAAAGTGGAATGTTGGATCCTTCCAAATATATTGGACCTCCCTTTTTATATGCCCACACCATTGCCAAAGCCCATTTACCCAGTGTCATGTTACTTTTCCAAGTTAAGTTACTTACCCTTCTTTCCCCTCCTATGTGTTCACAAGGTACAATGGATAACTCGACTGACATGGATGCTATGACCACAATTCTCATCGAACTTCTTAAGAAGCAAGAGGACAACTTTCAAACTACCCTTGAAGCCCAACAAGCTAGTTTCGCTGCCACCATAAATTCACAACGTCATCCAATATTGATGAGGTTAAAGCAATGATGAACCTCAATGCCCTCCAAATCAAACCCATTGACCCCACAACTTTGAACCCCGTTATTAATCTGACTAATAAGGGTAAAGATGTTAAAACCCATGCAAACCCAAACCTGAGCACTAACACACTCCTTGCCTCCGTTTTGAATCCTTTTCAAGGTGGGGAATCCTCTTCTTTCCTTGATGCTAAGAAACTCATGTAAAAATTTGAAGCTATGGAAATGACCCTCAAAAATATCAAGAAGCATGAGGATTTGATTGATGTAAATTATTTGCCTCTCTTTCCAAATGCCAAACTTCCACCAAACTTTAAGATGTATGTTAGGGCTATGAATCCTTTAGAGGTTGATAATGAGCTCCTTGCTCAACTTTTTCAACAATCATTAACTGGGGCTGCAGTAAGGTGGTTTATTGATTTGGACTCAATTACAGGAAAACTTGGGATGACATCTACAATACATTTGTTAAACAATATCATTATAATATTGAGGTGGATGTTACTCGGAGAGACCTTGAAACTATGAAGCAACAACAAAGGGAATCCTTCACCACGTTCCTTACGAGGTGAAGGGGTAAAGTTGCTCAAATGGTGAATTGACCAACTGAACAAGAACAAATTGATATTATTGTGAAAAACCTTCTTCCAAGTTATCAAAACCATCTCTTTACCCAGTATCTCTCGGACTTTAAAGCTCTTATTACCACAACTTCTAAAATTGAAGACTTTATCCAAAGTGTCCAGATAAAGGATGAGTCATTCAATTCACGATATAAGAAGAATGCCACTTATGCCCTTAATCAGAAAAGTGGAGAGGTCACTGCTATTTCCAACCACTAGCCAATGAGATTGGAAAGAAGAAACTTCACTGATCTAGGCATGCCTTTGAGCATAGTTTATAAGATGGCTTTAAAGGCTAATTTGCTGAAACCCTTAGAACCAAGAGCACCCCCCAATCCATTGCCCAAAAGCTACAATGTGAATGAATATTTTGAGTATCACCAAGGTGTCGGGCACAAGACAGATGCATGTAAAAATCTAAGGCATAAGATCCAAGATCTTATTGATAGTAAGGATATTTTACCGTCGAGGCAGGGACCCAATATCTCCACCAATCCTTTACCAAATCATCAAGTTAATTTTATCATTGCCTCATATTTTGAAGCTAATCCGATATATTTGATCCAATCAGTTTCTGGTTTTTGTTATGTGCTTGATTTGAATGACTTTATTGAAGAAGTTGATGCCAATACAAGAAGTGGCAGAGTTTATCAATCACCATCTATTCAACTTTCCTCTCAACTAACTCAACCATCTATCCAATCTACCCCTCCTCCAATGGCAAAGCTTGGCCATGAACCTGATGAGGATACTGTTCTTAAGTAGCTCAAAAAACCCAAGCCAATATCTCCATATGGAGTCTTATCCAATCATCATATCCTGACCGCCAAGCTTTTTGCAAAGCGTTAAACTAGTGCCAATCGTTAAACCAGTGCTAAGCACCCATAGATATCACCCCTGAAACCTTGCTAGCTTCACTCACCAATACTATCAAAGCTACTTCCATCTCCTTTAATGATCATGATTTGCCAAGGGGGAAGTCAACCATAATCTCTGATTAGATTGTGAAGACGTATGATAAAACAAAAAGAGAAGTTTTGGGTATGGCTACACTAGATTTTACCATCGGATCTATCACTGCTTCCATTCCTTTTTAAGTGATTGATGTACTTATATGATTTAATCTCCTCCTTGGAAGGCCATGGATACATCAAACCAAAGTTGTTCCTTCATCCTTTCACTAGAAACTTAAGCTCCCTCATGGAACCTCCGTTGTCACTATTAATGGGGATATGTGTGAGAAAAAGTGAAACTTAGAGCCCTATGCCCATTTTGGAAATTCAACCCGAGTTAACATCTGCTCTTTTATCTGGGTTTTTTCCTTGATACAGTCCAATTTATAAAAGCTAAAGGAGGTAAAGAACTTATTCCTTTTGATTTTGATACTTATGGTAACATTGTTGTGGCTAATATGATGAGGAAAATGGATTACTTTCCTAGTTTAGGTTTGGGCATAAATCAATAAGGGATGAAGAGTTTTTTAGAATATCTTGTAGCTAGTCCTCCTTTTAGACTTGGTTATAAACCGACTCAAGAAGATTTGATGGAATTAGAAGCACGCAAGAGCCTGAGCAAAGAAAAGAGGTGAGGATTATGAATGGCATATACGCCCCTATTTCAAAACCCTTAATGGGTATTTTGTAAAAAATGGTGAAGATTTTCCTTATTGTGGCTTCTCTGAACCTTAGATTTGTCCCATTACTAAGAAGCTAATCCATGGTTTTGAAATCTTCTTTAATGTCAGACTTACCTTAGAAGAGTATGAGCCAATATTCATCCTGAAGCAAGATTAGAAAGATAACATGGAGGCTACTGTCTTTGATCAGATATCTGTAAGTGAAAATGAAAAGGAGACAGACCCTACCAAATTCATCTAACCAACCCTGGCCCAACTTGAAAATTGGCACTATGGAGAGGAGCCTGAGTTAGAATCTAAAATAGAGCTTGAGCCTGAGTCTGTTGAGTCTTTTCCTTTTATCTTTTTTTTCTGAAATTGTTGACCTTCCTGGTCCTTTGTTTGGTTTTGATGTAACAATGGATGATGATGCTTTTATTCGTAATAAAAAGTTTGAGTTTTCTTCTTATCATTCAGTTTTTCCTTATTCTTTTGGTCTTTCTTTTGGGTCTAATTTGAATGAGACATCAGGAAAGAAATGAAATTAATGAGATAAAAAAACAAGATAAAGGCAAAGAGTCAATAAATTTCCACACAGAAGAAAAATCCAAGATCACATTCATTGCATCATCATTTCATGGTTGACAAGGATTGGTCAAGTTGATCCAAGAATTTCTAGATTGTTTTGCATGGGAACCTAAGGACATGACTGGTATAGATCCGAATATAGCAATGCTTAAGATCCCCATTTACGAGCATGTGAAACCTATCAATTATAAGTTGAGAAGACTTAAACTAGAATGGTCTTTGAAGATCAAAGAAGAAGTCACCAAGCTGTTGGACAATGAATTTATTGAACCAATCACCTATCCTTCATGGTTGGCTAATATAGTACCAGTTCCGAAGAAGGATGGAAAAGTCTGGATGTGTGTCGATTATAGGGATTTAAACAAGGCTTGCCCGAAAGATGATTTTCCTTTACCTCACATCGACTTGTTGATTGATCGTATGGCAAGATCCGAAACGGTCTCTTTGACTGATCTGTATACGGGATATAACCAGATTCAGGTGTATCCTCCTAACAAGGAAAAAACAGTGTTTGTGACAGAATGGGACACCTATTATTATAGGGTCATACCTTTTGGGATGAAGAACGCTGGGGAAACCTATCGAAGGATGGCAACCCTTCTTTTCCACGATATGATGCATAAATATATTGAGGTCTATGTGGATGACATGGTCATAAGATCTCTAACAGCTAATGATCATTTAGGAGCGTTGATGCGATTCTTCCTTAGACTTCACTAATATAATTTAAAGTTGAATCTTGCTAAATGCCTTTTTGGTGCATCTTCTGGTATATTTTTGGGTTACATGGTTAGTAAGAGAGGCATAGAGGTTAATCCTGCAAAATCAAAAACCATTTTAGAAATGCCAGCCCCAAAGACTAAAAAGGAGATTAGGAGTTTTCTCGGAAAGTTACAATACATTAGTCGCTTCATCTCATAAATGGTTGATGTGTGTGGTATAATTTTCAAATTGTTAAAAAAGGGAGCTTCTAAATAGTGGAATGATGATTGTCAAAATGTCTTTGAAAAGATCAAATAGTACTTATTGAGCCCTTCGGTTTTGCAGTCTTCAAGGCTTAGTAAACCATTATTGTTGTATATCTTTGTTACCCAATAAGCCATAGGGGTAATGCTTGCCCAAAATGTTGAAGACTCTTATAAAGAAAATGCCATATATTCTTTGAGTAAGTGAATGCTAGCTCATGAACTTAAGTACAACCAAATCGAGTAGTTGTGCCTTGCTTTAGTTTGGGCATGTTATAAATTTTAACATTACTTAAGCTCCTACACACTTATGTTCTTACTGATAAGATCCCCTTGAAATTCCTTATGAAAAGGCCAGTTTTTTTACAGTAAGATGGCGTGGTGGATGGCAATTCTTGCAGCATTTGACCTGAAGTATGTTGCTAGAATAGCAGTAAAAGGAAGTGTAGTGGCTGATCAATTGGCTACAGCTCTTACGATGAAAAGTTGTTTGAACCTGAGTTCCCCGATGAAGATATCTTACAAGTAGAGTCTGAAGTTTGGAGGTTGTTTTTTGACGGAGCATCCAATAACAAGGGTTTTGGCGCTGGGGTAGTCCTTGTCACTCCAAAAGAAGAACATCTGCCCATGGCAGTTAAACTAGCATTTGAGGTAACAAATAATGAAGTGGAGTATAAGGCTTGTATAGCCGATTTAAAAGTAGCGGTGAACATGAGAATTAATTATTTACAGGTCTATAGAGATTCAAATCTCATTGTTTCACAAGCCCTCGGCAAGTGGAAGATAAGGGAAGAACATTTGGTTCCTTACCATTAACATTTAGATGATCTTGCTCAAAATTTTCATGAACTTTGTTTCCATTACCTACCCCGAGCCAAAAATCAATTTGTTGATGCTTTAGCAACCCTGGCATCTATGATATTTTCAATTCCATCAAGCATGGAAAATATCCAGAGGGAGGAACTAAGTCAGACAAAAGGACGTCAAGGCATTTATCTACTAGTTTCATCCCAAATGGTGATGTGTTATATAAGCGAGCATGGGATAATATACATTTGAGATGTGTAACCGAGGAAGAAGCCCATCAAATTATGGAATGGGTTCATGGTAGTGAAGAAGGCCCGCATATGAACGGTATTGCATTGGCTCGAAAGATTATAAACTTGGGATATTTCTGATTAACCATGAATGAATATTGTGCTAGGTTTGCTCAGAAGTTACAACAACATCCCCAGTTCCTTTGCACCCAATGGCAACTCCTTGGTCATTTGCAACATGGGGTCATCGATGTTATTGGGGGATCAATCCCAAGTCATATAGCGGACATGAATATATTTTAGTGACTGTGGACTATTTCACAAAATGGATTGAGGCAACCCCTTATCAAGTATTGAATTCTAATAAGATGGCTCATTTCATCCAAACTAACATCATTTGTCGATTTGGTGTCCCTTTTGAGATCATTACAAATAATGGATCTCATTTTCAGAAAGAAGTAATTCGCTTGTTGAAAAAAAGAAAAGATACAACATCATCGTTCTTCTCCTTACTGACCACAGACTAATGGGGCAGTTGAAGCAGCCAATAAAATGATTAAAACTCTTCTGCAAAAGATGACTAATAATCATAGAAATTGGCATGAACAATTATCTTTTGCTTTATGGGGATATCAGACTTCCATTCGTACTCCCACAGGAGCTACACCGTAGTCATTGGTATACGGAATGGAAGTTGTTCTACCAATCGAGATGGAGATCCGGTCAGTCAGAGTTATGCGGGAAAGCCGGTTAGAAGAATTAGAATGGGTAAAAGGGTATCATGACCAGTTGAATGCTATTGAGAAAAAAAGAATGGATGCCCTATATCGGATTTAGGGCTACCAACAAAAGTTATCTAAGTATTTTAACAACAAAGTTAAAGGTAGGGGTTTGCAGGAAAGCAACCTAGTCCTTAAAGAAATCTGAGCTCCAATGCATGATCCTCGAGAAAAGTTTGGACCAAATTGGGCTGGCCCATATGTACTTAAGCAGATCTTATTAGGTGGAGATGCTATTTTAATGGATCTCGATGGAATAGAGTTTTCTAGTCCTTGTAATCTGGACCAGTTGAAGCATTATTTTGTATAGATCAAATGGTAATTCTCTTTTGCAATGTAAATAAGAACTACGTGGATTTGATTCTCCTAAAAAAAAGGGGAAGAGAAAAATAATAATAAAGAAAAGTGGAGATACATAGTTAGCCCAATTTGGGTATGATCCAAATTTTAAAATAAAAATTTATTTTGTGAAGTTTCTATCATTCATGACTTTTTACTTGCATCTTAAAAAAAGAAAAAGAAAAAGAAAAAAAAGAAGAAAAAGAGACTCGTTAAGCTGAAAACCTGAAAAAGGCAGCTTAGTCAAAAGTTAGAGCAAAAAAATAAAATAAAAAAATATAATAACTGATGTCTTATTCAAATCTGTCCCAAACATGTCTTCTATAATAAAAACAATAAAAAATAACAATAAATCCCCAAAAGACTCTTTCGGGAAGAGAGTCTCGTTTTATTCGTGTCTCTCTAAAAAAATCCTAGGTAGTTTTTTTCCTCCTAGGATGGGTGTCCCCTGAATCACTGTCATCAAAATCATTCCACTTAGGTGTGTCAGTCATCACCTCTTTAACAATCTGTCCCTCTATCTCATTCAGTATGGCAACTCTCTTGAATTTCTCAGATGGCCAGGACGTAGCAGCCCATCAGAGGCCATAAGTCTCCAATCTGCCAAAATAATGGGAAGGGATAATGACATGAAAGCTCCGAGCCCAACCATTTATGAGATCCCTATCCACAGTAGGAGTAATCAAAATTGACTGAAATATAGCCCCATCTGGTTGAACCCCTGTGTATGACCCATCTGGCACATCACTCTAGTTGTTTGATAGAAGGTCAACATATGAAGACCTAGCAGATATACCATTCGATATCCAAAGCTTATAGTCATGAACTTCTTGATCTTATACTAAGGACAAAATGACAGTAGTTCCTCTGGGGCAAGGTCAATTAGCCATTCGATCCATGCTTTTTTAGAATTCAGTCTCTTTTCTATTTTTCTAGACTAGTAACATGAAGCAGAGTAGTCAGCTCAAGTTAGAGGAGACACCACTCTCAGGTGGTCTCTAAGCCAAACCTGCTAAAACAAATCCCCCCCCCCCCCATAAGCAAGGTAATTTGGAAGAAATAGCTTTTTTAAAGAAGAGAAGAACATACGTGTAAGATGATTGAGCTTACAGACCAGGGCTTCTCAGTTGTATAGGTGCGATCTAGACTAAGGATAGTCTCAGCCAAGACAATGCCTGCAATTGAACGATCACTCTCCATTTGGGTGATTAATTTGCAACCTTGATGTCACCCCAGCCAGAAGGTCCTATAAAAAGGTTACCTGAAGTAAGATAGAAAGCCAAGGCCTGCATTCGAAGTCTCTGCCAGTCAGGATCTTCAAAACCATGGGTATCGTGAAATTCAACAATTACCGTAGTCATATCAACTCGGTCATCCACCACCATAGGACTAGCCTTAGCCATATCCAAACCAAGCAGACTCTAAAAGGTGTTGAAATAGCCTACCAGTTGGATCAGAGCAGCTAGGTCAGCCTCTGGGTCAAAACCTAGAAAGGCACTAAACTCTTCGAAGGTGGGACACATCTCATCCATGCTAGCCCCGAACCTAAAAACATGAACTTCTGGGTCCTAAAACCTTATATAAGCCTTCATGAAGTCCCAATCCACTTTGACCCCCCACAGTGTGGGCATAATACTAATCCCAAAAGTTTTAAGATTATGTTCCACTTTCTCAATGTTTTTTGTCCATAGACACATATTATGTGAAAAATAAGGCTCCATGGCTAAAAAATGAGAGAGTATTGACAAAATGAAAAGGAAAAGGGATTAAAAATTGTAGGAATGGCAGATGGGGGTAGCTGCCTTGAAGGGAGTGCCTTTTCTAGTGTAAAAATTAGGTTTTTTGGGACCTATCCCGTGTCGAACCGCAGAGCGACTTTGTGGTTGTTGTTCCGTAGAGGTTATGTGTTGTTTTGCACAAGCCCTGTGTGGTTGTCTCTTCATCCTGATCCTCGGCGAAGGAGTTAATAGTAAGAGATACTGTCAAGGCTCCTTTTAATAGATGAATCATCTCATGAGAATGACAACCCAGTCTAGAGGAATCTGCATATAAGACAAGTTAGGAAGTATGTTATATGATCATTTCTGATGACAAGTTAAAGGGTTAAAAGGTGCATACCTCTGTGATATAATTGAGAAGTGGCTGGTAACTCATCGGTAAAGCATAAGGAATCTTATAGCGCACCAACTCGTGGCTAGCCATAATATATTCTATCTCTTCAGCAGCCCAAAAGGATCCGGGGAGAGATCCATCAGTCGAGGTCCCTACGGTCTTACTAGGGCCGGCTCCAGCACTAGTCCTAATATAAGGAGGATGAGTTGAGTTAACTATATATCTCCTATGAGAAGACACAAATGGTCTATCTAAAAATGGAATACCTGGCATCAGATATCTGTGACAAAAGTCGGTATAATCAGCCTCAAGATCTAAGTAGGGTTCTATGGGTATGCCGATAGCTAATGTATCCTAATCTTGGATTTGTAGTCCATAACGTATCTCAATAGGAGGATTAATAGGGACGATCCTCTCTCCAGAAATCTGCCCACAAACCCTCTCTCCAAGGTAGAACATCCGAATAGACTGGAATCTTAGGAGAAGTCTGCGAGAATACAGGGCAATACAAGATTCAACTCTTGGGGTAAGCAAGTGGAGTTTGTCAACAAACAGAGTCCAACACACCTATATAGGGGCATAAATTTGATGTTAAAGAAAATGTATGAGGCAATCAAAGAAGGAAATGGATGTATGTACCTGTGATGGTTCTAAGTGAGAGAAAAAGGCACGAATTCAATGGAAACCTCGCCTTGAGTAAGGTACCAGATTATGTGAATGCCATGTATGACCGCTCGGGAAGCGAATTGCAACACCTTCCCTTAGAGGGTGAGCTAGAAAGGGAAAATACTCATAAGCCTAGAACTGCAAACAAATGATAGTTAGCAATGACATCCAAGAGCAAAACAAAAAAAGAAGAGAAAGGGGTCATACCTCCAGATGATGTGAGTCCCGCCTAACCCAGAGAAAACTCCCCGTGATAAGTTAGACATCTCTCGGTACATGACACACAAGACTGAGCCTCCCCAGTTGAACTCATGAATCACTGATAGATCCTCCAAAAAGCAAAGGATGTTCAGGTTAATGGTATCTCTTCGTGTATGGCAGAAGGAGCAACCAAATATCATCAAAATAATAAGTCGAGCAACCTGTTCAATGGTAGTTTGTACACCAAGATGTATCAAAAGTTCTATTTAACCATGTAGCCAGGTATGTGGAATGTGTCGATCCCTATGAGGTGGGTCAATGCCAAGTAGATCAACCATGGTCTCTGAAGAAAGGTCTGTCCAGGATGGATAAAACTCCAAAGGACGAATCTCAAAGTGCAATCCTATCAGCATTTACAAATCAGAAGGAGTCACAGTCATCTCCCCGCACGAAAAATGAAAAGTGTTGGTTGTATCCCTCCATCTCTCAGCTAGAGCTCTCAATAACGGTTGATTACCCTCATGAGAATAATCAAGTGATAGTAGACCTAGCAAACCGGATGGTTCGATAAGATTCTGAACTTGCTCATTCCCAACCAAAAAGGAAGTTACAATGGATAGGTTTGATTTACCCCCTCTTAATCGTATGCTCATAGTCTAAAAAAAAAAGTATTTAATTAATTGGTTAAATTCAAATTTAATTAATTCATTTTTTCGATAATCAATGAATATGCAAGGTTGACTTATAAGTATTTATATGAATTATTGTGTGTATTATGTTATCTAACCTTAAAATAGTAAAGAGGGGCAAATTGGTAAAATAACTTAATAATGCCGCTTCGGGAGATGTGATGCTCAGGTTCTTGAAGCAAATCATCTGGGGAGTCATTCTCTCGTAAGGGCTAGTAATTGCGTGTGTGATGACTACTTGTTAAGTAAGACATTCTAGAGAGAAGTCAAAGCATTTGACTTTTAGAAAGGGAAGAGAAATTTAACAAATGATGGAGATGAGTGAAAATGAATGTAGTCACTCCTTTATATAGGCACCAAAGTTGCACTTCATCACACAGCAGGTTTTCTAAGAATCACTCAGATTTTCTAGAATAGCCTTAGACTTTAAATGAATTGCCTGGATTAGACTCAGGACTGTTCACTTCATTCAAAACACTCAGGTTTTTTTCTCATTTTCACTGTCATCAAAATAACTTTACAGAGGGCATATGTGAACCTGTATTTCAACACCCTTGGACTGGGGTACACCGTAAATCAGAAGTCGGGACCTCTAGGAAGCAAAACAGGCCCAAAATGGGTCGAAAAATTAGAAGAAGCAGCTCGAGATTGCAAAAGAGCTTTGCAGTATCGCAGGCCCAGACTTGTCCATAATTCAGCTTTTCACCTCAAAAACCTATATTGGAACTTTATGATCTCTTCATTCACCTTCCAGCCTATAAATAGAGCCTTCATTCCATCTTTGAGAGAGAACCTTGAATATTAGTTGATGGTTATCCTATTATTCACTCATATACTCCTCTTCTGTAAAAGGTACTTAAGGCTATACATTCCTTGGTTTTCCTACCCAATTTAATCCCCATTGGGATTTCGAATTGGTGCTTAGTTTATTTTTATAATTTTGAATTGTCTTAATTCATTAGAATTGAGATTAGTTCAATTAGAAGTAGTTTGGAGTTAACATAAGAAGGAGAATATCTTAGCATTAGGGAAAGTGGAACTTCGATCCGGCAAGTCTCTCTACCCGCCCTCCGTTCCCAAGTCAAGAAGACATAAGGTAAAGCACCTAACTCTTTCTCTTGTTCTTTCAATTTGGTAAAGCATCGAATAAACAAAATATGATAAATTGGGTTAAATAATCAGACTAACTCTTTTGTAAAAAGGAAGAACTGTGTGGGTTTTGATTCACATTCAAACGGATACGCATGCCTGCTTATTTTAAAATCATCAAATCCAAATAAATAATAACTCCTCCTTTTTCATTTCTTTATTTTTAGTTTTTATTTGCTCTCTCTCTCTTTATTTTAGGGAATGTATGATTTTCCTAAAATCCCATAAAGGCTGTAGAAAATATCCCCTATATTTGGTTTTATTTATAATTAATTATTTACTTTTTGCCTTTTATTTTATTTATTACTTATAATTTATTTTTTATATTTATTCTATATTAATTGTCATTTCATTCATTCAATCATGCAATTGTTTTGTCATTGTTCATGAAATTATTTTTTAAGTTATCTTTATATTAATAAGTCAAACAACTTTTTGTTAAATAAACTAAAAACCTAGTCCTCAAATCCTCTATGGTTTCAAAGACTGGTGCATTTTTCCCTTTGGATAAATAAATTGGAGTAAAATTATGGATTTTTCCTTAGCTTTTTTCAATTAAAAATAAACTAAGGTGGCGACTCTCAAAAAATCAAATTTTCAAAATCAAAATAAGCAATAGCCGCTTTAATCGTGAAATCAGACCCGAAGGAGCATTCTGATTTAGACCAGTGCTTGGGCGAGGCCTCACAAGGTCCATCCAAAGGATCTACAAAAGGTGTGAAAGAGTTAAGAGGAGCTGCTAAAGACAAAGCACCCTTCTTCATAGTAGAAGGTGAAGGATGAGTAGCCTCAAAGATGTTTTGAGCCAAGATCTCATCCATAACACCTAAATCCTCTCCCTCAGGCCCTAGATAGAAGGAAAAAGAGGTAAGAGGTGGCATGAAGGTCTTCTTAGGCATGCAAACTAGCACACCATAATTGATGGCAGTGTTACATCAACAACTTGATTATAAAGAGTATCCCTCAAAGCTAGGGTAGAAATTGCTACTCGAGCCTAAAAGTCCAAAGATAAGTTAACAAAAGTGGCCCTTCTACAACTCGTTTCAGCTTGTTTCTCTTAACCTCAAGTTGATGGATATCTGCCTCTAGCTGGACAACTCACTATGCTTTTTGGTCTCACTTCTTGGTGATATTTCTCTAATCATCCCTCAGAAGGCTTATAAATTTAAGCTCCACATCCCACATAAAAACTTGTTCTTTGAGATGGCTCACCTTCCCTTTTACCTTGATAAGGTTGGATAAACAAGTTTGACTCTCTTCAGTCTTGGCATAAAAGGCTATATTGACCTCTCTCACCCTCTTATACAAAGCCACAACCTTCCTCTCGATCATCTTAAATTTGCCTTCCCATTCGAGTTTGCTCTCCCTCAATTAAGCATTATTTCCAATCTTGGTTTTATCTATTTTCGTTTGTTACTGATCCTTGAGTTGTTGCATGAACCTTAAGATCTTATTCTTATACTTCTCCACCATTCAGATAAGATCAATAGTTGTGTCCCAAGTCTCAAAGTAGTACTCATAGTTAGTATACAAGCTAAAGATTTGGTAATTTCCTTTGATGGCCTAAAGAATTAGAAAGCAACAAGCTTAATGAGACCGAATGAAGGAAGTAGAGATAAGGAGACAAAATGAAAAAAAGGAAAAGTTACCTCAATGTGCTTTTTAATTTGGCAAGCAACTAACATCTATATGTAAACTCCCCTATGAAAGCTCAAGGAGCGAAGTCATAACTGCAACAAGGTCCATTGACCATTAATAGGGATCCTCAATCTTAGATAGCTCGGGGGACCTCTACAAATGCTTTAACAAGTTTAAGTCCCTCGTCAATCAAAAGATATTCTCAAACATCTATTTGAGAAGGGGAGTCCCCTTACGGATTGTAGGGGCTAATACCAGCATTCCTCTTAAGGGTAGATAAAGCTTTGTCCCACTTGTTTTCATGCTCGCTTCAAAGAAAAGACCATGAACCCCATGGCATTAATAACATTGTTAGGAACATTTGCCTCGACAGTGCCTATCTAATCTTCTTCTTTGTCAATAATCATCTTAATGAATGGCTCATCTATAGTCTCTGCACCTTTCTCCCCCACAACATATTTTGGTTGGCCTTTTATGATGGCAATTAGCTCCTTGCTAGACATCCTCTACTTCTTTTAAGGAGGAGCCTTGACCTCCACCATAGGAGGATTCACAAAACTGACGTTTAAGATGTTGAGAATGTGATCCATTATCATCTGGATAGTAGACGCCTGGGTAGTGGAGACACCTAAAATCAAAAGATATGAGTGTAATAGAATAGACAAAGAACTGACAGAAGATAAAATATAAGCATACCAACCTTCTAAGATATAGAAGTAGAAATGGGAGGCACTGGAAGCGTGGAAGAAGTAGACAAGGCCCTAGTGGAAGGCCTTAAATAAGCCATAAATGGTAGAGGAGTTCAAGGCACCGTAGGAATCAAGGAGTAAGAATAGCTTAAGGTGTAGGAGGAGCTCGAGTCTTGTCAGAATGAATAATAGAAGGCTATCGAATAATGGGCCCTCCTACTAGGGTAATTGACAAGGTAGAAGGCCTTTTCCTCTTCTCCATATCCTCAAGCCTCATGGGAACTTTGTATTTATCCACAATGGGCCTCTCTCCTCTTAACCACCACTAGATTGGCCTTTTCAGTCACCACTATTTTGCTCATTGTCTTTTTTTGTAAGCGAGAAGCCTCTTAAATTGGGAAATATCTTCCGGATGATGAGCTCTGACCTTGTCGGTCACTTCATCCATAGTGGGTAACTCAACATTTATGTCCACCTATAAAGCTTCTACATTTTTGAGGTTATCTATATCTTTATAATACCCCTTCTCCTATTTGCCTGCAAAAGTTAGAACATTAGATATAAGACAACCTCTGCGAAAGGTGAGGCATCGCCTATAAAAGAAATAATGAGAGATAGAAGAAACTTACAAATAACCTAGCTTAACCGAGATGTTGTGCTGAGGAGTTTGATATTGTAGGTCTAATTATTCATAATAAGGGCCTTCATAGCGATCAATTCAGTATGGCTGAAGAAAGGACAATCAGATATCTTAGAGGAAGGACTCATGAACTTGTTAGGGAATCCAAAGCTATATTGGGGATCCCACTAGTCACCTCAATTACAATATAAGTTTTCCTCTAGTTGGAGACCTTAGTGTCTTTATGGACAAATGGATGGAGCCTTGGACATGCAAAAGTAGTCCAAATTCCATCGAGCATCCTCACTTTAAAAACACCTGAAACAAATTAGGCTGGAGATTAAAGACATGGCAAAGCAAACCACTTCAAACCAATGGAAATCACAAATCACATCGGGATAAAGCATCATGGGATTAACTTAGAAATGGTTAAAGCAATGGGTTAAGAATATGCTAGGAGGCATCTTTAACTTATGTTCAAACTGATGGAAGAAAATGAAGTAAGATTTGTCTTTCTGGGAATCTTCTCCAAATCTTTATAGCTAGGAGTCACCAAGATTCGTTCATTTTCCTTAAGCACCCTCAGTCTAAAATGATCATGCCCTTCCATTTTGGAACTCCATGCATATAAATCATCCTGGATGGCGATAGAAGGAGTTTTAGACCAACCAAGTGTAATAGTAGCCTAGTCATTGATATTACTGGTGGTATTTTTCTATTTGGGTGCCATCACAAAATCAAGCAAGTAAAAGAAAGGAAATCAGAGAAAAGAAATGAAATTATTTAAGAATGGAATAACAGAGGAGAAATCATAAAGAAAATTGAAAACACATAAGCAAGATGAAAAAGAAAATGAAAGAAGAGAGACTGATTAGTTGAAGGGCTATTTAAATTTGAAACTTTTGGGAAATCACCCCCTAATCATGATCGAAAACTCTAGAGGCATTGGTTAGAACTCTCAAGAGATAACAATAATAATGACACTAATTAGTGGTTCTAACATAAACATGTAGTTGAATATAATTGTGACTATCCCATCCATTACGGTGTAAGGCTAACTGGTGTCTTGGAACGGACACGAGTTGTTAAAGGTTAAAAAGTTACCACATGGCAATTACATTAGAGACCGCTCGCCTTACCAGCGAGGCCCTCACCAGTCTTGAATCAAGCAACGATATAAGAACGTCCTCCTATTGTGATGAGTCATTACCACGTCATAGCAAAGTAGGGACCTGTAATGAAGAATAAATATAGAGACCCAACTAAGAGATAGACCCATAAGAACTTAAGAGCTTGAAGATGGGCTTCTCATTTGAGCAGAGCCCTTGAGAGGTATTTCATCTCGTCAAAGGAGGAAAGTCCTTATCGAGTGAGATCATCAAAAGAATGGCTTACTCAATCAAAACTTGGGAAGTAGTAAGGCCTCATAACATGCAAGGTCTTCGAGAACTTATGCTTCTTAGTATATCTTGACCACTCTAATTAGCCTCATAATTAACCCAACAAGAGATAAAAACATGTCAGGGCAGTCTCCCTAATATTTACCATGGCATAATCGATATCAAAGGTGATTGTCTGGCTCTTCAATAATACCATGATTTCAGTGCTACCCAAGGTATTGCCATATATCCACCAACCCCATTAAATGGCCCGAATCTTAGGATATATACCTGACATCATTAACTACAAAAGGTAGATTCAGCAGTCAACAACTTCTCACCTCTTTTTCTAACTAAAATACTTTTTTCTCTCAAGATAGAGGGACAATCATATTCTTCCTTGAGCTTCATAGAATCATATTCTTCCTTGGACTTTCTTGAGTATCAACACAACTGACTTAAACATTATAGCGGCTTTGAACTTGGCCCTTTGATATTAGTTTATTTATCTTGCAGGTCTAAAAAATTTAATTAGGCTTAAACCTACACAAAAGAGACCTATATTTATATTTAGAGATATCAGCATCAATTTTCAATAAAAAACAATAAAGATGTGCCTAAAGAAATAATAAATATAACAAAATTCAAACTTAAATTTTTTATTGAAAAAATATAATATAAGAAGTCCAAATTAAAAATAAAAAGAATAAAAGACGAGGGATTATTAAAGTTCAAATAATTGGTGTCTTACATTAAAACGTTGAATTACCAATTGAATGATTATTACCAATCAATATTTACTACATAACATTAAATTCGTTTTTTTAATATCATAATTATAAACAAATATTCTTTCAAATTCCATTAATCTCCAAAGTTGATTTAGTTACTAAGTAAATTTGCTATTATTGGAACTTTTTACAAATGAGATATTTTGCTCATTTTATTTTTGCTTTACAAGAATAAACAAAATTTAAATTTAAAAATTTATTCAAGTTAAAATATGTATCTACTCTAAACTTAAGTTGGTTAGTGCATATATATATATATATTTTAAATGTTTTAATTTTATAATGATTTTGAATAGAGAAGGTAAATATATATATATATATATATATATATATATATATATATATATATATGTTGAATTTTGAATTTCATTATGATTATATTAAGATAATATATTTAATACAACAAACGATAAATTAAATAATAATATCATACATTATATTATTAATAATTTTTAATCATTATGATTATATTAAGATAATATATTTAATACAACAAACGATAAATTAAATAATAATATCATACATTATATTATTAATAATTTTTAATTTAATAATATTAAAATTATTCTAAATTATGAGATTATGAATTTAAATCATTTGTAGTCTATAGATGAAATAATAAAAATAATAATAATAAGGTTTAATGATTTAAAATACCCAAAAATTATAATTTTTATAATTTTATCCTAATTTTTTTTAACAATTATAACCTAATTTGAAAACTTAAAAGTAATTTTACCCCCAAAATGATAATAATGATAAAATATTTTTCCTTTGTCTTTGTTAGTCTGCCACAACTATTAAATAATAAGAGTAGTGCCCATATTTTTAACTTAGGTTAATGATGGGTTGAAGGCTATATTTAATATCAATTGAACATATCTCACATGAAGTTTTTATATATGAGATTTGCTTACATATTCTCTTTGTAGAGTATCATTCATTTCGATTGGTACTTTAAACATATAAAAACTGCATAATTTTTTACTCACTTCACTAATGATATATTATACCGTATCCTAATATAATGCTTATCTTTATTGCAAAGAAAAAAAAAGATAATGAAATTAACTGTGTAAGAAAAAAGAATTTTTATAGTTTTTATCTTTATTTTTTACAATTTTTATTGTTAAAAATTACATTTAGTGTAATCATTAAATTATTATTAATTTAAGTTAAAAATGTGTATACTACTCTTATTATTTATTTTTGTGATAGGCCAACTAGGAGAGAAAAAAATATTTTATCCTGGTTGTTATTTTAGAGTATAATTAATTATAAGTTTTTAAATTAGGTTATAATTATTTAAAAAAAATTAGGATAAAATTATAAAAAGTTGTAAAATTTGAGATATTTTAAATTATTAAACTTAATAATAAAAAAATTATAGTATGTGTTAGTGTATGAAGGGACCCAAATAAAACAAATGTATTTTAGAGCTCTTTTAGATCCAAAAGGATCGTTGCCATCTAATTGAAGGAAGAACTAAGAAATTATAAACAGATCCAAGTTTTTAAGTTGTGTACGGTAACTGTAACTTAGTCTTAATAGTATTAGTTTATGTAATTTAGTTATTCCTTTGAACTAAATTTAATGATAAGTGTATATATATAAAATAAGTAAAAAATTTAATTGAGGTTAGTTTCGGGCACATAGTCAGCTCCTATACTCTAATATCAGATATATTTTCAGAAAAGCTAACAATTCCCCATATTTTCTAGCAAAACAAACCTTACAAAATTCCATGGTAATTTCTTTCCCGAATTGCTATTGTAAGTGGTTTAGTTAAGTTTATGAAGAATAATGTAAGAAAAAAGGAATTAAAATTATAATTGAGAATTTTAATTTTAATTATTTAAAATTAAAATTGTGTTGAAATTATAATTTTAATATTTATTTCACATAAAAAATTAAAATTAAAATTAAATAAAAATTAATAACGATAAAAGTAACGATGGTGATAGATCGTCGGTAATAACTGTCCGGTCTGATAAGCTTTCATTACCAGTAATAATAGACCACTGTTGTTAGAGGTGGCGGACAATCATGGTCGGCAGTAGCGGACCACCGTCATCGGAGATGGCGGACCATCATCGCCGGTAATAATACTGAAAGTGGCGATGGCAGTGGTACTGGGATAGCAATGGTGTTGGGAGAGAGAATGATAGTAGTGATTATAAAATTATAATTCTTATGGATTGAGAACAAAAATGTGAAATTATTTTTGTTATATTATAATTCTATAAAATTATAAATAGAATTTTAATTTTATATAGATGTTAAATACGGAAATTAAAAATTTTAGTTTCAATTTTAATTTTAAAATTTTCAAACAAATACTAAGTGATTTTGGTATCGCTCTGAGTACTGTTGTGTAACTTTCTTAGGTCTTCTATCATTAAAAAAAAAAAAAAAAAAAAAAAAAAAAAAAGAAATTGATTCTCCTTTAGCAGTGTATAAAAAATATATATAAATCATTTATACTCAACGAATGGGAAAAGTGCACAGTACAACTCCCTATCCTCTTTTAATATATATATATATATATATATATATATATATATATATATATATTAATATATAAGTTAATAAAAACTTCATTTGCTCTTTAAATAAAAGAAATAAACATTAATTTTATTTTTACTAAAATTTAAAATATTATTATTTTTACAGCTCATATTACTATTATTATAATTAATTAATAAAATAATAATACCGTAATTGTTTTTATTTTGGTTTATATACTAGATTGGAATTAGTTACACTTTCCTAAAACTTAGTGTTTAAGTTGAGCAATTTTTTTTTTTTTTTTAAATGTGTTTCATTTAATTAATGCTTAAAAATCACCTGAAAAGTTCTATTTTTTACCAGCTAATCACACCACCCGTCCAAGGAATTTAAAGATAATAATAATAATAATAAAAAAGACAGTTCCTTCTCTAGTGATCCAACGTTTTTGTCGATCCCATGGAACATAAGTAGGGGATCGCCCTTTGAGACACGTGTCAAAATCTCAGACTCGCTAAAAACGCTAATGGGTCACCCAATAACGAAGAATCGGTCTTCAAATGGTTTGTATGACTTGCTGTAGCCTATACACTTCCAAGTACTCACCGATAGGTCCGGTAAGCGAGGGTCAATGGTATAAGAACTGGGGGTTTAAGCTAAAGGTTGGGTGGTTTTTAGAGGGTTTTGCAATCAGAGAGAGAGAGAGTGTTTTTTGTTTTTTAGAGAGAGAGAGACAAAAATGAAAATGGGTAGCGTTTGAAACTACGTTTTCTTGAGAAAATATGGGATAGAAAATGAGAGAATCCGAGGGAAAATGAGAGGAAGTGGTGTGTAAAGGATAAGGAATTGTGTTTTCTTTTCTGATCTTTGTATCTGTCTCAAAATCCTGAGAATTTCGATGCAATTTCGCTTTGTAAGGGAGAAAGTTTTGCACTTTGAATTGGAACACCGTTGCTAAGAGGTGAGACATGGATTTTGGTTCAGAAATCATGTGAAAGTTTGTGTTTTTGGTCTCGTTTTAATGGGTCGGATGATTTTTTTATTTACCCATTTGTTATAACAGTGTGTTTGGTTTCTGGGAAAAGATTGGAACTGGGAATTTGTAAAGTGTTAATTCAGCAACAAAAATGTTCTCTGACTCGAAAGTAATAATTTTTATTTTTTAAAATTCACTCATTTTCTCTAAAACATCAAGTGGGCCTTTGGATTTTGTTTTTTGGGGTTTAATTTGTAATTTTATTTTGCTTTGGTCTTTTTTGTTCAGTTTCTTCATGGATTTGCTTCTTCTTCCATAATTCTACTTTCAACTGATTTGATCTGATTTCTAGAGGGGTTTATCCTTCAAAAAATAATTTTTGATGATAACCATTTAATATTTCAACATATTTTTGGACAATATATTTGATTTATTTAACGTGGATCCATGTTGAAGGTTTGAGATCTTCTGAATTTATTCTGGTCTGGAAATTCAACAGAATTTCCTGTACAAATGTCTGAAACTGATTTTTTATTTCTGAATTTCCCTTCAGATTTTCTTAATTGGATTTCCTAATATATATTTTTTAATATTATTATACCTCATCAAGTCTCATTTTTTACGCCTTTTAAAAAAAAATAAAAATTTAATTTTGGTTTGTAACTTATTATGCCCGGAATTAGTCTACTTTTCCTCTCCATCTAATCTTTACTGGATTCTACGTTTTCTGGTCCAAGTTGTTATTTTTTTATTTTTTTATTTTGTGCACTTCGTTGTTTTGGTTTGGATCATGAGGATCTGATTGTAGAATTCTACCCTGTACTCATAGTTTTTGTTTCAAACATTTTATGGGTTGAATTGGACTAGGAGGAAGAGGGATCCCAAAATCATGATTGGATGTCTCAATTCTGATCGAGCTTTTGCAAATCCCAATTCCATAGTTTCAGTTCAATCCAAAAAGATAGAAATTTTATTGCTTGCAGACTGGCATGGCCTTCGAGATAATGGTGTTTATAATTTCTTTTTATTTCTATTTATTCTTTGTCAATGTCTTTAGAAGTTTAAAGGTTTGATCTTTTGTTTGATGCTAGTGAGATGAGTTTCACTGTATAATTTTTAAATTGTGTGTATCAATTTTTTTTTGGGGGGTATTATCTAATGGAGAGTGTCTGTCTGCCTAAAGTTACAATATTCTATTTTCTGTGATTGAACTTTCAATTTTATGAAAATTTTCATTGGTCTTATGTATCAGTTCTACAGTTATAAAATAAGTCATCAGTTGATGTTTATCAGTTCTACAGTCATGAAATAAGTCATCAGTTGATGTTTACTCTGATTTTATTGCCACTTATCAGGTTCTTCTTCCTGGGTATTGGGAAGATTTTCATTTCAAGATTAGAACCTGGAATGCTGTTTCTCTGCCTGTTGATGTGTCCTTCTTGGTATGACCTCTGAGATATGATGTTGCAGAAAAGGTTAAATTATGGATTCAATGGCTATCAGGTTCCTCCCACACCTCGAGCTACTAGATCAGCTAGGGTAATGTATTCTGCTGTTATATCCTGCTGATTGTTCCAATTTGGTCGACAATTTTTATTTTTTTTCTGCTTAGCAAGATCCCTTTACCATATTTATTCTCTATTGTTTTGTATAGAGGAGGAGCTCCTTTAAGAAGAAAGTTGAAGAGAATCAAATGTGTGCGTTTGACTTATTGGCCATTGTAGCAGGAAACTTATTGCTTGAAAAACAAAGTACTCCTAGTTGTAATAATACCTCAGCTGACAAAGATCCCTTTATGGTTGTCAATAATAATGTTAAAAATGAATGGCAAGATGAAAATAATATGAAAGTTGAAGCTTGCGATCAAGGAAGCCCTGCTAGGAGCTTCTTTGTTTCTGAGCTTGTCTCACAAGGTAATGAACAAAACCACTGTTCCGAAGAATCTTTGCATGCTGAGAATGAACTCAACTTAGGATTAGCTTCTACAGTAGCTACTTCTGACTGTGCAGAAAGGTTTAATGTTGAGAAGTTGGTGAATAGCAAAAGCAAGAATAAAATGGGAACTTTTGCTAGCACAGTAGAGGTAGGTTCATCTGGTAATAGGGAGTTTGATAACTGTAAACTAGAGGGTGAAACTAAAAGACTAATAAAAGATGAGCCCAGTGAATCTGGGAAGGTGCTAAATGGCCCTGTGGCTAACTTGTGCAGTTTTGAGGAGCCAGTGGTCTGGGATGGGAAACCTCCTGCACTTGTCAGTTCATACAGTAGCGCCAAGGTGCCTTTCTGTGGGAATCATGTTTCCCACTGCTCATATCCCATGAATGGGGATGATGTAAATGTAGATAGTAGAGATGATGACGAAAACTCCTCAGGGTGTACTCACCCTAGGACAGCCAAAAAATTCTTTAGGCAAGCTCCACGCATTGGAGGGCGAAGGATAAGGAAAATTTTGGCTTCTAAATACTGGAAAGTAGCACCAAGATTGAAGGATACAATGCTTTCTAACAATGGTAAGTGATTTCTTTATGATTTTATATACTTTTCATTCTAAGTTTCATATCGGCATTATGTGCCTTGTTACTAAATTTAATGATTTGCCAGTTTTAAAATGGGATTTCTTTTTGTGAATGCAGATGGTGGTGATTCGAAGCCTCTTTACCACAAGAGGCAGAACTGTTATAAATATCAGAGATCTGAAAGATTATACCCTTTCAAAAAGAGGAAACACTTTGGTTATGGTTCGCAATCAAATTCTGAAGGAGGAATTAGTAGTGAATTTGTTTCAGATTCACCTCAGAAGGGAAGTGATGGGAATGTTGCTGGTCCCTTTCTAAAGATGCATGGAGGTCTTTTTCTTTGTTTCTGCTCTGATATTTGCATTTGTCTTTTTTGGGATTTATTTTTTGCTATTTATAATCTTTTGCTGAGTAATCCTATTTTGTTATGCAGCTACCGGGACCTCATCTTCTGTTGCAGGTCAGCCCAATTCATTCCAACCTAAGGATTCTCACGGTAGGAGAACTTTTGATGGAGTGATTCATATGTACTCTTTTGACTTGATTGGTGTCTAACATACAAAGAAGTTCTTACACCAAGGTGTATTTCCTTTTACTCAGTTAAGCTTAGGATAAAGTCTTTCAAGGTACCAGAGCTATTTATTGAGATTCCAGAAAGTGCGACTGTTGGTTTATTGAAGGTATAATGTATTTTAATTATGATTAAATTAAATATATTTGCTACTTCAGTATTGTTCATGTGGCTAGATGTTAAGGGAGAAGTTGTATAGAGGGACAACATATTGGTGTACCTTTTTTTTTTTCACATTCGTTTATTGAAGCTTTTGCACTAAACAACTTTCTGATGGAGAATTCCTCGGTAGGTCATTTTATTAGAATTTAGATTCTCGGGTTTCTACCATGCATTTTGATATCGAGTACTTGTTCCACAGAGGACTGTTATGGAAACTGTGACTGCTATACTTGGAGGTGGATTACGTGTTGGTGTACTTCTTCAGGGAAAGAAGGTTCGAGATGACAATAAAACTTTACTGCAGACTGGGATTTGTCATGATAATAAATTGAATGCTCTAGGTTTTAGCCTAGAGCCTAATTCTTGTCAAACTCCCCCTTCTTTGTGCCCTGGAGATTCTCCCTCTCTGCTTCCTTGTGACACACCAAAACCTGTAAGCAGGTAATTGGAATTCTCTGACCTGTTAAAAAATTTGACCTTGTTGATATTCTAGGTTCATAAAAATCTTTTTCCGCCCAGTACCCACTTCATTATTTTTGTGATAAATTGAATATTTGGAAGTTGATTTGCCCTGGTTGATTGATAATGATGATATATTATTGACATAAAATATTATTCAAGAGTCAAGAATATTCAGATACCAACTTGCTGTTAGTCATGTTTGCTTCAGACCTAGGAACTAGGAAGTGAACTTTTATATTGTGCAGAAGTATATCCCTTCTATTGGACTTACAATTGTTTTGCAGAGCTTGTATTTTACTGTGGATGACATGAAAAGTAACATGTTAAATTTCAGAACAATGATTTGATGGTGAGAATCAAACTATGAAGTGAAATGATCATTTCAATGTTTTTAATTTTTTGAATTCGGAAATTTGTGAACGATTAGACAACTGTTGTGAATTGTCTGCTTGTGTTTTTCATCTCCAAATCTAACTAATCAAATTGGATGCTGATGTGTAAGGTCGTTTACCAGGTATCCGCCTGCTTCGGGTGTTGTACATCAGGCCACTTCTGCTGCTTCTCCTGAGCCTCATGGCTCCAATTTAGGGAATTTCATTGAGAGTGACCATGATTCAGCACCCTCCCCTACTGATATGTCAATTGATAAAAGCACAACAGATTCTAAAGCTCTGGTTCCCGTACTAGAAATGAACATAGAGGCACTAACTGTGGTTCCAGCACACCGGAAATCTAAGCGATCCGAGATTGTGCAGCGCCGAATTCGTCGACCTTTCTCTGTTTCTGAAGTGGAAGCTTTGGTGCAAGCAGTTGAGAAACTTGGAACCGGAAGGTATATTTGTTGTCTTGATAAGTCAAAGCAAACAAGGAAAAGCTGTTTGAGATAGAGACGTTAATATCTGAATCTGATATTAATTAATATTTTGATGATTATTGATCCAGTAAAGATTTATTCAAATCTCACTCCTGGTGGCTGTCTTTACATCAAAATTAAGAGCTTGAATTGTGAATGCAGTTTTCTCTTTTGACTTCTAATTCTTTAAAAGATTAAACCATTTTAATGGATTTATCAATCCACAGATGGCGTGATGTCAAACTCCGAGCATTTGATAATGCAAAGCACCGAACTTATGTGGATCTGAAGGTGAGTTTGCTCAGTATTCACTCTTCCAGCTCATATGATTTTCTATTTGATCTAATTGGTTTCCTATCGTAAAATATATAATTGTTACTTTAGAGGGGGGTTGTTAGATTGTTTACAGACCGTTATATTTTATTTTTAAATATGGTCTTTTAAAATTAAAAAAATGTTAGTCTTTGTAACCTTGGGCCCACATTGCTCAAGGGTATGTAGTTAGTTTAATCTGTTCAAGAAAATAGTTGCTTGTATAACAGGTAAATGATTAGATAGACTTTAATACCTTTTATAGTCTGGTAGCTTTATCTGTAAAATAACAACTGTCCCGCAAGGAATCTCTTCAATTCCAAATCTTAGACGATGCTTCTTCTATACTTTTCATTCTTCTTTCCTCATTACTAACCTCCCCTTTACCAAATTCCCTAATCCCCACTTTCTTCTTTTGCATCGTACAATGTACTGTATGACTTAATTTATCTTCCTAGAAAGCAAAAAAAGCAAATATGAGTTGTTGTTTGTATTTCTTGGTAGATTTGCTTGGGAGGGTATCATCACGTGAATGTGGTGGTTTGGTTCTGTTTTGACAGGTATTTTTGGTTATGCAGGATAAATGGAAAACGCTTGTACACACGGCAAGAATATCCCCTCAACAGAGGAGGGGAGAGCCTGTCCCCCAAGAACTCTTGGACAGGGTCCTAACTGCACATGCTTATTGGTCCCAACAACAAGCCAAGCAACAGTTCAAACAGCAGCAACCAGAGACTTGCTTTCTCCTCTGAGAGCTATGTATCTATTTTATTTTATATCAAGAGCTGGCAAAACACGTTTAAAGAAATGCATAGACCAGTGGATTTAGAGAAGGATTTCCTGTGTATTTTTGTTATTATTGTGTAAAAAAAAAAGGGTTCTTAACAAGGGAGAAATCGTAGTCTTGAAAGAATTCTTATTGTAATATTTTCTCGCTCTCGCCGTTATTCTTTTCCAGCTTTGGAGAGGAATGGCACATGTAAATGGTGATGGAATAAGAGCCTTGCTAACGGGATTCATTTGACAGCAGAATTATTATTTTTTAATTGTAGAACTTGATAGTTGTAATTCTTTACACCTTTCTTAATGAAATTACTGCCTTGTGTGCTCAAATGGGTTTATAGAATTTTTAATATACACTTGAAATTTAGATATTGTATGTAGTGATCTGAGTATTTGTCTGATAAATGATCGCTCGATCAAGTGTTTATCTAATATTACGAGTGATTAGATATTCAATTGTTCAGTAAACTTGAATTTTCAATTTTCAATATGTAACAACATATGCAAGTGTTGCAGTACCTGTTTCAAGTGGGTGTAGAACTGTAGAAGCTACCTAATTGCTGAGATGGGAACAAGACAACACAATTTAACATGTAAAAGTTAATTACGATAGGAAAAGACCATAAAGAAGGCACGTGCTTGCATGTGTTCGAAAATGAAGTCATTTATTTTATTTATTTATTATTATTATTCTGTGCACAAAGTGATTTCTTAAAAAAATAGTCATAAAAATTGGAAACTACTTGCCTATCCAAAGACAATGATTGAGAGAGTGCTTCATTTTTAAATTTGAGAGTTGAGAAAGCATTTGGCATATTAGGGGATTCAGATCTATTAACCATAGTTATTGTAGTTTTATTGACATAATAATAAATTATAAGGCAATATAAAATTAAAAAAAAAAAAAAAAAAATCTAAAAGTGATTTATTAATTAACTTCTCCTTGCATGTATCAAAACTAAAGTGTCAGGAGATTGCATGTTTGACAATTAAATTTATTTTCAATCAATATTGAATTTTATTGTTTAATATAATTATCAATTCAATATTTGACACATTTATACTTAATATTTATACTTTATATAAAATTAAAAAAAAAAAAAAAAAAAAAAAAAAAGCAACCTCTCCTTTGTATCTTTCAAGTAATGGATTATATAGCTATCACAATCAATGAAGAAAGATCCCATTCATTGAGATTAAGGCCTCAAATTTCCCTTGCCAATTGTTAATGTAGAAAATACAAGTGATGACATATATAATGTGCAATTTCATGTCACTTTTTATGTCTTTTTCACAAAAAGGTTATCACTTGCACTATTTAAAATTTTAAAACTTGATTAGTAGATAAAATAAATGAACAAGGATTCTTGCTCTTGTGGCTACAATTATATAGGTTGTCTCTTTTTCCCATTTCTTTTCTTATCATTGATCAACAAAAAGAAAAGATGAGGACTATCCTAGTATGTATAGCCATCAAAATTTAAGAATTAATTAATTTTGGCCAAAAAAGATAATTACTTTAATTAGTATGATCTACATATACATATGGTTTAATTGAGAGATGCACTGTCATTAGATTATACCTGTGTAATATTAATTTTTTACATTATTTTAAATATTTTATCTTCTCTATTTTTATCGATTTCTCTTATATTTTTAGTAATTTTTAATTTTCAATTCACCAAATATTTATTTAATTCTTAATTATCCAAAATTAATTTTTTAATTTCATCCTTATAATCCGTAATATAATATAATTATAAATTTTTAATAATAAAAATATCAAATTTAAATCTATTATTTAAATTGTATATAAGCTTATCATTTGAGTTATAAAAGATTTCAAGTGTAGTAGTTAATCTAGATAAAGCACATAGTGTACTCTTGGGCCGAGATGTACTTATTTGCCTAATAATGGGCCAAACTGCACTGTTACACTTTTCAAATTTTGTTAAGTTAGATATATAAAATAATGAGAAATGATAATATGATTTTGAAACATAAAATGAACTAATTAGCAACTATTAAAACAAGATTAAGAAATTAATCGATATGTTCAAATTTTCGATTTTGATGTTCATATGAAAATGAATTTTGATTAATGAAATTAAATACTAATTAGAAAAACAAGTAAACCTCTAAATATATTAAGTGACTATAATTATTGCATTTTTATTATCATGTTATACTTTACATTTTATTTGTTTATTAATAAATTATTTTATTCAAATCATTCATATTATATAGTATAGTTATTTCATTTATCATGTTAATGATGTAATTAAATATAATTTTTTAGAATAAATGGAATTAAAAATAATTTTTTTAAAATAATTTATTTATTTATTTAATTTTAGATATTAGTGGAAAGAATTTAATATTAATGAAATTTGAACTTCTGACTGTTTAATTCTAAAATAATTTCACAGGCTAACACATCAAATTTTAATATCACTTATTAAAATTATAATGTTACTGAATTTTTTCTTAAATTAAAAATTTCTGTCATGAGAATTATGATTGTGTTCTTTGATTATGTGTATTCAACCAAATTTTCTGAGTGAAGAAATTAATGGATAAAGTTTGATGTGGAAGGCGAAATTTGAGCCTATCAAATTGAAATTCTGCTTCCCTTATTCTTTAATTCAGCATGCCACAGCAAAACAAAAAGTCACAATCTTCTTTGAAATAAATAAATAAATAAATAATAATTCTGAGATGCTTATATTTTTATAAATTATACTAAATCATCATTATATTTTTAAAATTATATTAAAACATCTCAGTGTTTTACTTCCATTGAATAATGAAATATTTTCATCTAATTTTTTTCATTTTTTTTATTAGTCAAAATTCAAAAAATCAACTTTTAATTAAATTAATTACTCTGATATCCTTGATTTTTTCAAATTATACTAAACTATCACTGCATTTCTAAAATTATACTAAAACGTCCATATATTTTACTTCTGTTAAAAAATGAGATTTTTGAGTCCTTTTTTGATAATAAGAATCTCATTTAAAAAAAAAAAAATTATTCTACTATAATTGTCTATACATTATGATCTCTGAATTTCTAAAAAATATCATCATTTCCGCCACTTATTTCACTGTCGCCATTATCAGTTATGCTCTATAAACAACCACTGCTATCACTACCATTGTAATTGTATGACATGAAAAATGAATTTTTTGCAATCCCATTAAAAGCGAAGAGTGGAGGGTCAAGTGTATAGCGATAGCTTCAGTAATCTAAATCGCATATGGTAATCTCATCAATAGCTAATTTTTCATCTGCGTTGTTGAAAAAAAATTTCAAATCACATTCAATTTGTGGCTTGAATTTACCTAGTTGAATATAATTTTCAAATAAAGTTTCACATTTATATTATAAATTTCAGAAGTCTTTTTTTTTATTTATTTATTAAACTCTATAAGTTCTTTTTTAGTAAGAAAAATTACTTATTGTCCTTAAAATTCAGAGGTCATAGTGCTAGTGTTTTTATATCCCTGATAAAAAGAATTCAAGAACCTCATTTTTTAATGGAAGAAAAATATAGGGATATTTTAATATAATTTTAGAGATAAATAAACGATTTAATATAATTTGAAAAAATATAAAAATATCAGAGTAATTAATCATAAATATTTTAATTAAAAATTATTTTTTTAAGCTTTAATTAACTAAAAAAAAATTGGACGGAATAATCTCATTACGTAACGAAAGCAAAATATAAGAATGTTTTAGTATAATTTTATAAACACAGAAATAATTTAATATAATTTTAAAAAAATACAAAAATATCAAAGTAATTAAAAAAAAAATAATAGCGTAATTGTCAGAGTAAAAATTATTAAAGTTAGAGCAGAAGTTGTTAACAATTTTTATCTTTGTAGTTAATGATGCTATTGATTTACTTTTTATGCCTTTAAAAATATTTTTATTAATTTTAATTATATTATTTCTTTTTATATCAGTTTTTCTATGTAAATTTTAAATAATATATTTATTTTTATAAACATATAATAATTAAAATATGATATTGATTAATTTTATTAACTTAACTAATAATAAAATTTTAAAATTAGGTAATAATTATTAATTATTAAATTAAAATAAAATATTAAATAATATATCAAATTGAAAATTTCAATATTTCACTTTTTCTTTTCCATATTTATTAAATATCTAATTTTATTTGTGGTTCTAAAAAAATTAGCTAATATTACTAATCTATTTTTAAAAAAATATTATGAGAAAACATAAAAAATATTTTTATTTTATTTGTAATTATTAACTAGAGTATAAATAAAATATTATGAAATTTTTAATATAATTAATTTACTTTTATTTTTATGCAATTAAATATAACTTCTTTCTTAAATTTTAATTAATAAATATTTTTTTGCATATTAATATCTTTCTTTAAATATATATTTATATGTTCATATGTTTTATAATAATACATAAGACACATAATATATGTATACTATATTTTTAATAATATATTTAAGATGTCTAATTTTATTTTTGTTATTAAAAACAATATTTGATATTAAATTTTTTTTTTTTTATAAGATATAATTTTGACTCTCATATTTAGTTTTAGGAGCATATCAATTTTTAATATTTTTCGAGATATAATTTTGACCCATACATTATTAAAACCTATAATTCCGATTCTTCTCTCCTTTGAATTTCATCTATGGGTCTCATATGAATTAAAAAGTAAATAAAAAATATAATTTAGTCGCTAAAATTTTATTTATTTATAAAATAGTATTTTTTAAAATTAAATATATAAAAAATAAAATAAAATAACAACTAAATAAAAATTATTTATTTTATTTAATTAAAATTAAAATAAACATTATTTTTAATTTAAAATTACTTTTTATTAAATAAAAAATAATTAATTTTTATTTAACTATTTACTTTTCTAAAATTAAAATAAATAAAATTACTTTTTAATTATTTAATTTATTTTCTAATTTTATATATTTAATTAAAAAATATTTTTATTCAATTAAAATTAAAATAATTAAAATAGATATTTTTTCTTATATATATATGAAATAATTTTAGTCAATTTACTAAAATTTAATAGAAAAATAGAAAAAAGTAGATAAATAACTAAATTTATTGACGAAATTAAAATATAAAAATTAACTACACTTCTTTTTTAAAATATTCTCATATCTAAATATCGTCTTATATATATATATAATTAAAATTAGAATATTGAAAAATATATATAAATAATTTTATGTATAATATTTATACATTATATTTTTATTTATTTATTTTATATAAATTTTAATTTAAAATTAAAATAAATAATATTACTTTTATTTATTTAAAATAATTATTTTTTATTTAATTATTTAATTTATTTTCTTATTTTTTATATATTTGATTAAAAAATATTTTTTGTATATTAAAATAAAATTATTTTATTTTATTAAATATGCAACAAATAATTTTATTTAATCAAATATATAAAAAATAAGAAAATAAATTTCTTTTAAAAATTAATTATTTAATTAAATAAAAATTAATTTATATTATTTTTAAATTAAAATATACAAAAAATAAATAAATAAAATTATGTATGAATATTTTATACATAAAATTATTCACATATATTTTTAAATATTCTAATTTTAATTATTAAATAAAAAGTAAGAAAATATATATATATATAAAAAGTTAATGATATTTTTAGGAATAATAATATTTAAAAAAAGAAACGTAATTAGCCATTATCTTTTGATTCTATTAATAAATTTGTTTATTTTATTTATTTTTTATTAAATTTTAGTAAAATAACTAAAAATACATCATATACATATAAAATAAGAGAAAAATAATTTATTTTTTATTATTTTAATTTTAATGAAATAAAAAAATAATTTTTTTATTAAATATATAAAATAAATTTTTAAATTTTATAAAATAAGAAAATAAATTAAATATTAAAAATAGTAATTTTTTTTATTTTAATTTTAGAAAAGTAAATTGTTAAATAAAAATTAATTATTTTAATTTAATAAAAAGTAATTTTAAATTAAAAATAATATTTATTTTAATTTTAATTAAATAAAATAATCATTTTTTATTAAATATATAAAAATAATTTTCAAATTTTATAAAATAAGAAAATAAATTAAATAATTAAAAATAATAATTTTATTTATTTTAATTTTAGAAAAGTAAATTGTTAAATAAAAAATTAATTATTTTAATTTAATAAAAAGTAATTTTAAATTAAAAATAATATTTATTTTAATTTTAATTAAATAAAATAATTAATTTTTATTTAGTTATTAATTAATTTTATTTTTTATACATTTAATTTTAAAAAATATTTTTTTATAATTAAATAAAATTTTAGAGACTAAATTATAATTGGTCAAATACTTTTTAATTCATGTGGGGGCCCAAGGCTTGATATCAAAGGAGAAAATGGTCAGAATTGTATGTTTTAATGATGTTATAGTTAAAATTGTATCTCGAAAAATATTAAAAGTTAATGTGCTCTTAAAGCTAAACATGAGTGTTAAAATTGTATCTTATCTTTTTTTGTTTTTTGGGTAATCAATGAAAATTTTGTACTTAACTATTTTTATAAAATATTGTGAGAAAAAAATATTTTTTCATAAATATTAACTACGATATGAAAAAATATTATTAAAGTTTCTAATATAATTAATTTATTTTTACTCTTATGAATATAGCTTATTTTTTTTTTTAAATTTTAATAATTTACATTCATAAAAAAAATGATAATTTTCTTATTATATTTAATATTAATAGTTTTTACAATTGTGGGTTTTGTCGTGCACACAAGTAATAGAGTGAATAAAATATCGATCTCATGAGGAGATGGTGTCAAATACTAAAATTTAATTTTTTTTATTATTTAAATAAAATTTAAATTTAGTTTTGAAATTAAAATTAAAACAATATTAAAAAATTAATGTCACAACCCAATTTCAGTAGTGCAACGATTCTAGGGTAAGGGTAAATTTAAAGCCACCATAAATCCGTAGAACACTCATAACCTGGATCTCATTCATAAAACATATTCATATCAAATATAGATATCATTACAAATATTCATTCGTATGATTCATGTAATCATAATTCATACATTTATATTTATCATCATATAATTTCTTCTTGTTCTTTACTAATCAAAATATACATCCTACATCACTAAGGAACAAGGGCAGCCCAAAATGTAACAATTCAAACATCAAAATAATATCATCCTCAATATCTTACGGAACTCCTTATACATACAATACCATAATACAATTCAATGAATATATATATATATATATATATATATATATATCAAAATAATTACAATGGAGACTTCTTGGAGGAATGAATTAAGAAGCTCGGTCTTTTATATTAGCTCCTTCTTGAGCTACATTATCACCTGAAATCCATAAAAGAGGAGTGAGCTTTCAACTCAGTAAAATATGAACATGTAATATAAAAATCAATCCAAAGGAAAGGTCAATCCAAAGGAACATGGGTAAGAGAATATCATAAGGTTATACTTACAAAAACATAAGTGCTCACAATTGAATAACACTATCAAATCACATGATAGAACTGCAAAGTGCATCAGTAGCCTTGCTACCTATCACAACAGAGCGCATTAGTAGTCCTTGCTACCTTATCGCAAACGCATGCTTGGCCAGGCATATGCCTAGAGCTCATGGTTCCATCGAGGTGAAACACTAATAAAAACCCTATCAACTATGTTCCCAAAGTGCACAATGGACTAATGAATTTACTCTCATTGGGAAGAGCATTCTATCCATATCATGGGTCATATAGTTGCAATCTTACAAGAAAACATATTGGTCACAAGACCATCAACATATAATATAAATTCAGTCAAGTTACAATTTGGTTTCATATGAACTTGGTCCAAGGAAAGATGACCAAGTCATTTATAATATATATATGGTAATCACATGTAACAAATTGTCATTGTTTGAGAATATCATGGGAATTTCAATTAACAGGTCAGTAATACAATGTCATATAACATGTGAATCTTATATGTGGATATTAAGAAGGCTTGGACAGTTTCTTTCAAAGAAACAATATGCATATGCAATGTTCATACTTACCTCAAAGCAATTTATCATCAGCTACTTGCACAGTCAATAAATCTCTTTTAATTTCTTGAGTTTTCTTTTCCTATGATATTTTTCCTAAATATTCATGTCACACCTCAACTCCAGTGGTACGACGGTCCTAGGGTAAGAGTAGGCTTAAGGCCACCATAAACCCGTAAAACTCACAAATCATGAATCTCATATACCATTCTATCAATTTTAACATCAAACATTTTCATACAATGATTATTTCCATACATATAATTTAACATCAATCATATATTTTCTATTATCATTTTATATCTTTCTCTTGTTCCTTAATGATCAAAAGAGACATCTCACATCACTGAGGAACAAGAGTACCCAAAAAGGTAACATCATACATCAAAAATGTTATAGTATCCTCGAAAGACTAACTACGGAGCTCTAGAGTATACTCCAATACATATTGTATCATAATACCATTAATAAATATTCAAAATGTCTCAAAAGAATTATTACAATGAATCTTCTTGGAGTAATAAGTCAAGAAGCCCGATCTTCTCTATTAGCCCCCTCACGAGCTAAGCTATCACCTGAAATCCATAGAAGAGGAGTGGGCCTTCAACTCAGTAAGATATGAACATTATACAATAAGAATTGAATATCAAATCATGGTCATGAACAAATAATTATACATATAGGCATGAAAGAGGTCATGAGCTTTTACTTAAAAGAAATGTGGTTTTCATAATAATTTGGCTATATCAAATCATGTCAAATTCAAATCATGGTTCATATTTAGAACATAGAATGCCCATAAGGAATGGCATTATCAAATCTCATCTGGTAGAACTGATCACATATCATAACATACATATCGGTAGCCTTGCTACCTCAACGTGCACACATGCTTAGCCAGGCATGCACCTAGAGCTCCTGGCCCCCTCTAGGTGGAACACCGATAAAAACCCTATTGGCTGGGCTCCAAAAGTGCACAATGGACCAATGAATTTACTCTCATTGGGAAGAGCGTTCTATCCATAGGTCATGGGTTTCAAAATCATAAGAAGCATATTGGTCGCAAGACCATCATTATATAACATTATTCAAACCGGGTTCACAAGCAAGAAACAAGTAGACTTGATCTAAGAATATTGATCAAGTCATTCACATTGTTCAAGTATATAAATATATATATGCAATAGGATAATTAAAATAAGAATACTTTGGTCATTTTAATTGCAAAGAACAATAATCAAATAGGATGTTCATACTTACCTCTTATACAATTTCTCTTAAATTCCTCCTTAGAATTCTGCTCAATTAATTCCTCAATCAATTCGAATTTCTTCTCCTAAGAAATTTTTCAAATATACAAAAATTAGGATTTCTCCAAACCAATAATAGTCAATATGATTTCTTAAAAATTAATCATCTTAGAATCTCTATTCTTAATTCCCAACAACAATTTCATTTATCTCTTAAGAAAATCTGCATTAAATTTGCATTAAATTTTCGGAGTTACTGTTCATGGCAGTCTCAACCTCCAAATTCCTCCCATATTAATTACCATTAATAGTTTCAGATCACTAACAATAAATTCTGGATACCCGGTATTAATTATCCTAACCCATAGACTTAAATAAATCTAAAGAAAATAGCTTAGGAAGAAAATTTACCTTATTTCCTTCAAACTAAAATTTCTGCAATTTCTACTCAAATATGATGATTCTGCCTTAATATAGACTAATCTAGAAGTCTATTGCATTAATCTGATTAGAATATAAAATGGAACAAATCTGAGAAAAAGACTGAATTTACGAAAGAAGGAAGAAGGGAAAAATTGTGAAAATCGCTGCTGAGGATGCTGGGGTTAAATAGGCTACTACCCCAGAAACACGCCAACCAGCTCGCCTCGCCAGACCTGCCTCGGCAAGGCTACCTCTCCTAACCAGCTCGCCATTCCCACTTCACATTCCCAGCTCGCACTTCCATCTCGCCAAACTTGATTCGACAATGCTACCTCGCACATTCCAGTTCGCATATGCTACCTCGCGTATGTTGCCTCGCCAGACTCTCCTCGCAAATCTTCCTCACATATGCCACCTCGGCAATGCTTCTTCGCCTCTTCTCCTCTTCGCAAACTGCCTCTCTTCGCCAAAGCTCTTCGCCAAAGTTCTTCGCCAACTCTCTTCGCCAACTCTCTTCGCCAACTCTCTTTGCCAAATCCTCTTCGCCTAAGCTCTTCGCCAATTTCCACTTCGGCAAACTCACTTCGCCACTTCGCCATTACGCCACTTCGCAAAAATGCCTCCTCGCACTTACTGACTCGCCACAACAAAATTCCTCTAAGCTAAATTCCTGCCTGAACATCCCACACTTAGCCAGCTCGCAAATGAGCTACAAATATCCAAACTTACTAATTCTTTTTATTACTTAAAATCAACATGCAAGGGCATAACATATCAAAATTTCAAATCAAAATAACTAACACACCAACTGTAGTGACTCTCCAAAAGTCACCCAGACTCCTGCTCCAAAATCTAACCAAATAACCCTGATTCAAATCACTCTTCATTGAGATATACTTATCCAAATATTCTAAAAATTTACAGTCATCTTTACAAAGGAACATTTTTCATGTTCACAACTTCAGCTAATTCTATCTCAGTCATTCCCAATAATTCCAAACAGACACTGCATTCCTGCATAAACTCTCAACCAAACCAGCCTAGCTCAAATAGACACAACTCAAAACATACATAGAATTTTTCCAAACCATTTTACAGAATTATAGCTAAGACATAAATTAACAACTTTCATGTTTTACACTTTACCAAATTATATCTTTAAGAATATGAAATGATCATCACAAAATCCTGCAGCAATCCAAATAGAAATTCCTGAAATTCTCAACATTCTCATTAAAAATTTTAATAGGTTCTCCAAACATACAAAATCAATAAAATACTACAAAATGGCAGATATTACATTCTTCCCCCCTTATATAAATTCATCCTCGAATTTATAATAAACTGCCTCAAATCTGAAATAGATGGGGATATCTTTCTTGCATACTTTGCTCACTCTCCCAAGTGCATTCTTCCATAACTTGGTTTCTCCACAAAACCTTAACCATGGGTATCTCCTTGTTCCTTAGCTTCTTAACCATTCGATCTACAATCGCGATTGGAATATCTTCATATGACAAATCTGATTGGATATCCACTTCGAGCACTTGCAATACATGAGAAGGATCGGCTACATACTTCCGAAGCATCGACACATGGAACACTGGATGCACCTTATCCATGCTAGGAGGCAAAGCCAATCTATAGGAAACTTCTCCAACTTTACTCAAAATCTCAAAAGGCCCAATAAATCTAGGAGACATATTACCTTTCTTGCCAAACCGTAGAACTCCCTTCACTGAAGAAATCTTTAGAAATACAAGATCTCCAATGGAAAACTAAAGATTCCTTCTCTTTGGATCGACATAGCTCTTTTGTCTACTAAAAGTTGTCTTCAATCTTTCTTGAATCAATGGAACCTTCTCGGAAGTATACCTTATCAATTCCGGTCCTTCAATATGCTTCTCTCCAACTTCATCCCAATACAAAGGAGATCTACACTTCCTTCCATATAAAGCTTCATAGGGAGACATTTGAATTGTGGAGTGGTAACTGTTATTGTAGGCAAACTCAATCAATGGCAAGTGAGCATCCCAAGCTCCTCCAAAGTCTATAATGCACATCCTTCGCATATCTTCTAGAGTTTGGATGGTCCTTTCCGATTGCCCATCTATTTGCGGATGGAAGGCCGTGCTGAAATCAAGCTGAGTACCCAAACACTCTTGCAATTTCTGCCAATCTCATCCACATAAATCTGGGCATAATAAGAAACTCCATACATTGTCTTAACTGGTAGGAAATGGGCCGACTTAGTCAATCTATCCAAAATTACCCATATCGAGTCGTAGCCTCTTGAAGTTCTTGGCAATCCGACTACAAAATCCATGGTCACTCTCTCCCATTTCCATTTCGGCAATAGCAACTCTTGGAATAACCCAGATAGTTTCTGATGCTCAAACATGACTTACTAACAAGTCAAACACTTGGCCTCATATTCAGCAACATCTTTCTTCATTCCACTCCACCAATATGAATTCTTGATATCATGATACATCTTGGTTGCACCTGGATGCACATTATACTTAGCATAATGTGCTTCCTTAAGAATCATATCTCTTAATCCATCAACTGCTGGAACACATAGTCTACTGCCATGCTTTAATAAGCCATCAACCATATGAAATCCTGGAGCTCCCTCTGATCCCACTTCATTCTTTATCTTCACCAACCGAGGGTCTCTATCTTGAACTTCTCTAATTTGATCAACGAGAAGTGGCTTGACTTGGAAATTTGCCAAAAGTACTCATGACTTTGACAATTTTCAACTGATTCCCATATCATGCAATCCTTGCACTTTCCTCACTAGGGACCTTCTGCTCACTTGAATATGGGACAAGCTCCCCAAGGACTTTCTACTCAATGCATCCGCTACCATATTGGCTTTCCCTGGATGATATAAGATTTCACAGTCATAATCCTTAAGCAATTCAACCTATCTTCTTTGCCTAAGATTAAGATCCTTCTGCTGAAAGATATAATTCAAGCTCTTATAATCTGTGAAAATCTTACACTTCTCACCATACAAGTAGTGTCTCCAGATCTTCAATGCAAACACTACTGCAGCCATCTCAAGATCATGGGTTGGGTAGTTCATCTCATGCTTCCTTAACTACCTCGAAGCATAAGCTATTACTCTTCCATGCTACATAAGCACACAACTAAGCCCCACTTGCGATGCATCGCAATACACCGCATATTCTCCTTCACCTAACGGCAACGCTAAAACAGGTACCGTAGTGAGATAAATCTTCAACTTCTGGAAGCTCTCTTCACATACATCTGACCATAGAAATTTGACTTGCTTCTGAGTGAGCTTGCTCAAAGGAGCTGCAATCTTGGAGAAGTCTTGAACAAATCTCCTGTAGTAGCCTGCCAAACCCAAAAAACTTTGGACTTCTGAAACATTCGTGGGTCTAGGCCAACTAAAAATTGCATCAATCTTCTTAGGATCAACTCTAATCCCTTCCTTGCTCACAATATGCCTCAGAAAGCCCACATTCTAAAGCCAGAATTCACACTTTGAAAGCTTGGCAAACAACTGATGCTCCCTTTAAATCTGCAATACAATTCTAAGGTATTCTTCATGCTCTTCTTTACTCTTCGAATACACAAGAATGTCATTAATAAACACAATAACAAGCTTGTCCAAGAATGGCCTGAACACCCTATTCATCAAATCCATGAATGCAGCTAGTGCATTAGTCAATCCAAATTTCAACACTAAGAACTCATAGTGTCCATATCGGGTTCGGAATGCTGTCTTCGATACATCCTCATTTCGAATTCTCAACTGATGGTACCCTGATCTCAAATCTATCTTGGAGAAATAACTTGCACCCTGCAACTGATCAAATAAATCATCAATCCTTGGTAAAGGATACTTGTTCTTGATGGTCACCTTGTTGAGCTGCCTGTAGTCTATGCATAACCTCATAGAACCATCCTTCTTCTTCACAAAAAGTACAGGTGCTCCCCAAGGTGAACTACTGGGTCTAATGAATCCCTTGTCAAGCAGATGTTGAAACTGAGTCTTCAACTCTTTCAACTCCACTAGTACCATACGGTAGGAAGGAATATAAATCGGACTTGTTCCAGGTAGCAACTCTATACCGAACTCTATCTCTCTATCCGGTGGCAAACCAGTCAATTCTTCAGGAAATACATCCGGGAACTCACTGACTATAGGAATATGCTCCATATTTTCACTTCTTTATTAGTATCCTGAACATATGCCAAATATCCTTGGCAACCCTTTCTTAACAATCTCCTTGCCCCAATGGCATATATCACATTATACGGTGCTTCGCTCCGCTCTCCTTGGAACTCGAATTCCTCACCTGAAGGTGGCTTAAAGATAAGCTTCTTCCCATTGCAATCAATAATGGCATAATGCTTGGACAACCAATCCATGCCTAAGATTACATCAAACTCCAACACTGGCAATTCAATCAAATCTGCATCCAAGCTATTACCACTTATGCTAACCACACAAGATGGATAGGAGTTCCGAACCTCAATCTCCTCCTCCAAAGGAGTAGACACAATCAACACATTCTTAAGTAAAACACAAGGCACATGCAACTTCTTAGCAAAGCAGAATGATACAAATGAATGCGTAGCTCCCGAATCAAACAAAACTCTAGCATTCAAGGCTTGAATCGGAAGAATACCTGTAACCACAGTATTGGATGCTTGAGCTTCATGTTGTGCCAAGGCAAAAACTCTCCCTCTGCCTCTAC
>CANXYC010356976.1:0-14722 GCA_948193065.1 Aleurites moluccanus
CATAAACCAAAGGCAAAAATCCCATACATTGAGCTTAAGTTAGCTAAATTGCAACCTACTCATCTAACCATCCAATTTAAAGTCATTTGATCCAACGGTCAGATTTAATCAAGGCTAAACTATTACCATAAGGTTGCACACACTTGATAACTCCATATTATAAAGGAAATGACCAAAATACCCTTAGTGCAACCGAAACACCGAAATCGTGTAACGTGCCGATAACAATTTTTCGACTGGGATTATTTCTTAAACTACTGCTCAAATAAATAAAAAAAGGCCATTTTCAAGTCTTTAAATTATTTTCTCTCTTTAAATATGATATTAAATCCATAAAATTCCGACGGGCGAAAAAATGACCATTTTGCCCCCAATTCACTAAAAACTCAAAATTTCCCGATTAAGTCCTAGCGGCCTCGGGACTATTCCTATGCCTAAAACTAATTCAAATAACATGCATAATTATCAATTTGATGCATTAATACATATTAACATCACAATATAAAGAAATCAAAAATCTCCCCCCGAAGATCTCTATAAAGGTTAAGTTCAAGCTAGGCTGAGGTGTTACAATTCTATAAGTTTTTCTTGTACATATACAAATAAACATAATTATTAATTTAATTAGTTGTTTGTAACTATCAATATGATTAGTTTAGTGTCCTAACATAGGCGAATTTTGTTTCTCTCAATGTTGCCATTAGCTTTATACTTAATATTGAGAATCCACTTATTCCCAATAGCTTTACATCCTACCAGGAGATCTACTATAAACTCAAATTGATTTGATCTCACAAACTCCATTTTCTCTTCCATTGCATTTATCCTTTCATCCTTAGCATCACAGTTGCTATATGTCAATTCAGAATCTTGAAGAATATATTCATCAAGTTTCATTGGAATGTAATTAAACCAGAATCTCAAAATCTATCAAGTTTCCACTAGAACTAAAGATTTTTACTCCTACTTGGACAAGGATCACTCTCATTCAGACCTAGTTGGTGGAACTGAACCAATGTCCATCCACTAATCCACCAAATTCCTCCCACTAGGATGAAATGGTCTGTATGAATCTTGATCTAATGTCTCAAATAAGGAGAATTCATAGTTTAAATTATCTTGCTTAGGAATTTTATTCTCTAAGAACAAGACATCTTGTGATCCAAAATTCAGTTATACTCTCACTATTTACCTCACCTATGAACAACATATCCTTTTGATAGTTTAAAGATCACAAAGATATTCTTCTTACTTCTTGGGCCTAATTTCACATAGGTAGTATTGTGAACATAGGCATTAAGTTGACTTGTTGACTTATTAATAACTCATATGGAGTAGAAGTGATTGATGTAGAGGGCATACAGTTAAGCACTTATGCAGTTGTTAACAATGCATTACCCCAATGGGTAAATTTGTTTAAACCATCACAGACTTAACCATTTTAAGAAGAGTCTCATTCCTCCTTTCAACAACACTATTTATTGTAAAGTGGTGGAATAATCAACGGATGCTCTATTCATTTTTCATCACATAATTTATCTAAACTGATTAGATAAATACTCACAACCTCTATCGGTCCTAAGTACATTGATTTTATTGTCTATTTATTTTTAACCAAAGTTGAGATAATTCTTAAAGCAACTTAAAGCTTCAGATTTATGTACAATCAAATAGATATACAGTGTATAATCATTTATAAAGGTGATGAATTAATTGTCGTAATGCCTTACCCTCCCATTCAATGGACTACTAATGTTTAAAAGGATTAATTTGTAATGGAGGAGTGGGTTTAGTTCTCTAAATAAATGGTTTTCTTGTATTTTTCCTTTTAGACAATGCTCACTGGTAGACAATTTCACTTATTTAAATTAGCTAAAAGATTCATTATAACTAAATGACTCATTTGCTATTGGTCAATTTGACTAAGTCTAGTATGCCAATCATTCACATTATTCTCATAATTTTGTGAAAGACAGTAATCAAGAAAAAATAACAATGAAATTACACTTCTTGTAATATCCATAACAAGAAAATCATTTAAAAAATATAATCAAAACCATAAAATATTTGTCCCAAATATAACAACTTTGAATTGTTATGGAAAGACCAATAAAAACCAAGCCTGTGAAAAACCAAAAAAAGCAGAAATCTAATTCCGTTAACTTTTCTGAGCATAGAAGACAACATATAAGAGTAAGGTTTGCCTCCAAGTAAAACTAATTTACAGGTAGCAATCCCTTTTATGATAATATATGTGTTGTAACATACAAAAAAATTATCATTACTCCATTGAGTATTCAATGAAAATTTACGAAAGCTTCACAATCCTTCATCACATGTTCTGTTACTTCCGAACTTACAATCCACAAAGGATGTTTTTCTATTGCAAAAACATAATCAAAACGGACATTTCATTCACATTTGAGTAAACTGACCATACTCTCTTTGCTATATTTTAGTCCTATGAATAGTGGCCCTTAATTCTATAATTAAATTATTTGACCTTCACAATATTTCTTTTCGTAGGACGTCCATACTATTCTTGTTGGTTTTTCATAAGCTTTTTGTTTCTTAGAACCTCATTTTCTTTATCTTTTCCTTTGTTCTTGTTTCGCTTGCGCTTATTATCTGAAACTCCATATGATTTATACCTAGTCACTTGAACTTTTGCACTTGATTGCATAGCAACAAGTCAATCAACCTCAAACTCCAAATGGCAAGAAGCATTCTTAAGAGTTTATTACAAGTTAGGTTCATCCTCATAAGCTCCCAACTTTCAGGCAAAGAAAGAAATACAGTTTGGATCTTTTATCTTTAGTCAACTTATGACTAAAATCATATAATTCACTAATCATATCGTTTCACCAAACGACTACCTTACAATAATCAAACGACACGTCGCTTGTACAAAATGACAAGTCATTTCATTGAGTCATGTGCAAAGCGCATGACGAATAACATATAAGTGAAGCCAAAAAAGAGCAAGCCATCCAAAGGAAACGATGTCGCATAACTCAAAAATGACACATCGTTTGACGCAAATGACAGTCGGCTTAGAGGGACAATCATGTGCACGACATGTGACATGCAATGGGGCAAGCCTATACGCCATATGTGGTGCTTGTAGGGCACGCACCATTAAGAAGGCTGATTTCTGTAACTAATTTTAGTCCGATGGGGGATTTTTTGGGTCCTTGAGACCGTCTGTAAGGTCAATTTGATCAAAGGACACCTCTATTCTTGTGTGTGGACAAATACAGTAAACCTAAGAGAGTGGGACTGATTCAAATTAAACCCAAAAAAATTATTTTTTACATATTCGATTAATAATTTTTGAAAGACCATAATTCTCTCAATTTAAGTCTGATTTTAGTGAATTTTATATCAATTTAAAGCTCTACACATGTACTTTTACATGGTGTAATTAAATTGCAGAATGAAAAATAGCATATTTTTAAAAAAATATTTTATAGCCATCAAAAAAGTATTTAAATATTTTAAAAAATTTTAAAAAATAATTTGGAGCCAAACTATGGAAAAAACAATGAAAACAAAGGTATGAAAGTGGGCCCATGGGCCCACACACTCATAGTGCGCATGCCACTGCCACATGGCAGCTTTTGGAGAATGCTTTTAATTCGGCTAAAACGACATGTCGTTTCACCAAACGACCACCTCACAATAATCAAATGACATATTGCTTGCGCAAAAAGACAAGTCGTTTCATTGAGTAACGTGCAAAGCACACAGGTGTAGCCATAAAATGGCAAATTGTCCAAAGGAAATAACGTCGCGTAACTCAAAAATGACACATCATTTTATGCAAACGACAGCCAGCTCGGAAGGACAATCAGGTGCATGGCATGTGATACGTAGTGGGGCAGGCCCACGGGTCATACGTGTTGCGTGTAGACCACGCGCCGCTAAGGAGGTTGATTCTGGTAACTAATTTTTGTCCGATTGGGGATTTTTGGGGTCCCTGAGGCCATCTGTAAGGTCAATTTGGTTAAAAGACACCTCTGTCCTTGTGTGTAGACAAACATAGTGAACCTAGGAGAGTGGGACTAGTTCAAATCAAACCCAAAAAATTTATTTTTTACAGATTCAATTACCAATTTTTGAAAGGTCATCACACTTTCAATTTAAGTCAGATTTTAGTAAATTTTATATCGATTTAAAGCTCTATACATGTATTTTTAAATGATGTAATTAAATTATAGAACGAAAAGTTATAACATAAAGTAAAATAGCCCTAAATATGTCAACTCTAACCTGTATGAAAAATTACATAAAAATCACAAAAAATTATGTTTTTAATTAATTAAAATATATTTAATTAATTTTAATCAGAACACAAGTATTTCGGCTCTGATACTAATGTTGGATTACACATATAATCAACATAAATAGTAAATTACCTATCTTTTGAAACATAGTCAGTCAATCCCTTGACTTGTGTTATTAGTTTAGAATCTGATCACGAACGAAAAAGTTCTTGTTTCAGAGTTTAAGAGTCTCAAATGTCCACTGCTTGTTCACCACTGTAAATTGTAGGAAAAATTTCACATAAAGAATTTTTTTCCCTTTTTTCTTTTACTTACTATAGAAGGACCTATTCTTTATTTTTATATATATTGAATTATAGAGATGACCGGGATACATATAACTCTCAACTAATGAGATGTTATCTTTCATCACTTTTTAAGTTCTAAAAATTTAAATATAATATTTAAATATTATTTTTAATAAATTATTTATTTAATAAATTGATATCCATAAACTATCATAAACGTACCCGAAACCGATTATTAATTCCAAAGGAAACATAAAAAATAAAAGAAGATCTCATCGTAGACGGGGAACGCGAGTTGAAGACGAACGTCAGCAATATATAACAAGTGTAACCGAGAAACAAAACCACTAAACAAGTACCAATGCAAGTATGCAACCACATAACCCATTTATTTACTTTGGGGCTATTTGGTTGGCCAACTAAACACTCGTAATTGTCGATTGCCAACATGCGCGTCACTAATTAAAAAAATTTGTATTGTTTGGTTGGCCAACTAAAAACTCTGATTATAATAAAATTTATTTTCAATCGGCAAATCTTATAAATAGTTATACGCTGCTTTTAGCGATTTGCGATTTGACAATCACACTTTTACACCAATCATACATTTAGCAATCGCTCTATCAAACACCCCCTTCATTAGATAATAAGGGTTATCCCATAAAATGACCTCACTATACTTGAAACAATTAATACTGCTATTTCTTTTATTTAATTTTTTTTAAATATTATTTATTCATTTTAATTTTTAATTTATTTTTATATTTTTAACCCAATTCTTATTAGAATTTGAATTTATAATTTTCTAATTATCAAGTGTATTGTTTAAGAGTTTGGAGCATGTTTGATTTAATTATTATTGATAGGTGTTAATTAACAGTTGAAAAATATAATTATTTTATAAAATTTTATTAATTTTTGTTGTTGAAATATTAAATAAAAATTAAGATTATAATTTATTTTTAATATATTATTATTTATCTTAATTATTTTTTTATATAAGATATAAATAATAAGAATAATAAAATTAATAGGTAAAAAATTGTAACTAATTATTTTATACTTATAATTTTTATTCTAAACATGATAATTTTCATAAATATTATCTATAATATTTTAATAATTATTATTTATGATTATTATAATTATATAAAAATTAATTTGAAAAAATATTTTAATTAATAATATTTTTTTTATCAAAATAACATGGTCTAAGTTAATTAAGTCAATTGTAATTGGTGAAAAGAAAATTCAAATTATAGTTTTTTCAAACAACAATTTTTTACCAAATAAATTGATTTAACTATTAAAAATGAAATAGCTATCCACTGTCTCCCAAATGCTAAATCACGACTTTGTTTTCAACTTTTTTTTTTCCTATTATTAGTTACCTTTTGTATATCATATTAATTCCCCATCTTCTTGTCATGATGGGCTCACATGCTCTGATCTATTGGATGTTTTGTTTTTGTTTTCATTACTCTGAATGATGTTTTGTTTTTGTTTTCATTACTCTGAATTTTCTTGGACTTTTCTTTCATTTCTCTCACATTTGTCTTTCTTTTTTACATTCTCAAATTTATTCAGGTTTTTAATTAAAGAATTAAGTCTCCTATCAGCACTTCCCTGTTAAAAATTTCATTGGCAAGGTTAATAATGGAGAGAAAAAAGATTAAAAGTAATTAAGTTTTAAAAATAAAGAGAGAGAAAAAAAATCAATAAAAATTATCTCGTAATTTATAATAAAAAAAAAAGAAAAAGATTTATAAAAAAAAAAATTCACACATTTAATTAGCTATGACACTAGCCATATATATATATATATATATATATATATATATATATATATATAATGGTGGAGGTATGTGCTGACCCGGAAGAGCATGGTCCTCCTCGAAATTTTGAAAATAAAATTATATATATATATTAATTTACAGCACCCTTTAATTTCATTATAGATCTGAAAGATTCAGCCGATACAAAATTATATTTTAAGTGACTGATATAAATTTATGATTTTTTTCGGTGTTGTTTTGGGCTAAAAGCGATGTAAGGAAAATTAGACAAATTAATACATATCAGCTTTTTAACTTAATTGCAAAATAATAATAATAATAATTTATATGTTTACGCGGCTTAAACTTAATTATTTTAATTTTTTATATTATTAAAATATAAAATATAAGATGGAAAATTTTATTAATTTCCAAGTTAAAATATAATTAATTATTAATTTTAAAGATTAATGTGTAATATAATTCAATAATTAAAATGTGATGAAATATTTATAGTTTCGTAATTAAAAATTAAAGAATCTTGTAACAAATTTTATAGTCTTTCTTTTTTTTAATAAATTATATTTAGTATATATATACATATAATGTATAAAGTTCTAGACTTCCATGTGTTAATTTTTTATTGATTAAATAAATTAAAAAAATATTTAAAAAAATTTTAAAAAATTATGATTCTCTGCATCCATATACTCTATAATATTTTCTTCTCGTTTTATAAAAAAATTAAATTCACTTTACTTTTTCCTTAATGAGGTGGTTGAGTTTGTGACTGATATTTTTTTAATATTTTTTCAAATATATTGCATTTATAATACTTTATTAATATTGATAAAAATACTTTGTAATTAACTAATTCTTTCCACATTTAAAATTTTAATGACTTCTATTATTAAGTTATTATTATAATAATTACATAATAGTAGTTAAATTATTTGATAAGAATAAAATATATATTTATATATTTAAGTTAGTATAAATACATGCATTTATGAAAAAAAATTTAAAAATATTTAATTTATAAAATATATACATATTTGTTCTTTTATCAATTAACAATAATATAGTGTTAATTAGCCTATCATTATTACCTTTTCTTGAAGTATTTGATTTTTTTATTATAAAAATAAAAGCAAAAATTGTAATGTGTATGAGATACATAATATTATAACTCTTTTAAATTTTTCTTACTGCTTTCATGTATTTTGCTTATTATTTGGCCCCTTCCCATATATATATATATATATATATATATATATATATATATATATATATATAAAGCAAGCAAAACACAACTTCATTAAGAAACAGAAATCACATCACAAAGAAGAGAACTTATCAAAAAAAATAGGAGGATCATTCCATGCAAAAGGACATGGATAATTCAAAGCAACCATAGCTAAGTTATGAGCTAGTGTATTGCCTTTCCTCCCTTGAAACCTCAGCTGCCATCTTTCATGTAGATGCGAGAACTGACTCATTTTTTTTTTAATGTGTTATAGATTTTTTTTTTTTTAATTAGAGAGAAAGCATTTAATAATTAATGTTGACAAAGAAAATATCTTATGGACGCTATATAGTAATTTTTCCACACATAAAAATAAAATACGTTGTATTTAAGATTTTTAAAATGTTGTATTTAAGCACTCCTATAAAAAAAAATTAAAAATAAGAAAACAAATAAAAACGCTAATAACACATCTCTAAAATAGATTTAAATTTATTAAAACACTAAAGCTTTTGATTTCTTTTTGGAGATTATCGGGTGAGTGTTTATTGAGAAAGAGGAAATGTAATACATAATTTGGCTCGGTAAGTAATAACCAAAAACAAAACAAAGTATGTTGATAATTGGAAATAAAGAGAAAGATGATCTCTAATGGATCGGAGATCCACAGTGATAATTAAGTGTAGGACATTCAATTAATATTTGTCCTAAATAAATTTGTTATAAATATTGAGAGCATGTATAATCATAAAAGTACTAATAGAAAAAATTAATTATTGAAATTAAAGAGTTCAATTATATATATACCAATTTAATATTTTATATTTAATCTATATGTGATATTTATTATTTTAATACTTCTTTCAAGTGATAATTGAATTAAGATAATATTTGACCTAATTAACACTTATAAATTTATGATAAAAATTAGATTAATTGAATTGAATTGAGAATCCAATATGGACGAAAAGATAAATTTGAATGCACATCATCAACTGAAATTAAATGCTCAATACGGACGAAAAGATAAATCTGACCGAGCGAAATATAATTTAAAAAAACTTTTTACACAGTGAAATAAATCTAAAAGTCCATCACTGGACGAAAAAAAAATTAAAAAAAGTCCATCACCAAGCGAAATTGAAAGTCCAACTTGGACGAAAAAAATTTAAAAGAAACTCACTATAGAATGAAATTGAATCTGAAATATATCAAAAATTGAAAGAGAAATTAAAATATCAATTTGAATTATGATAGAATAAGGAATAAAAATTATTTTTTCATATATATGAATCAATTAGATTATGATATAATGTTATAAATATTGAAAGTATATATAATTATGAGAGTATTAACATTAAAAATTAGTTATTGAAATTAAAAAGCTTAATATATCCATTCATCATTTTATATTTAATTTATGAGAAATATTTATTATTTTAATATAATTATTTATGGAACCTTTGATTTTAACAAGTCTTTTCAATATTCAATGTATATAATAAATTAAAATATTTTATTACTAGTTGATTTGTACCAATAAAATAAAAATATACTTTTAGGTAGGTAAGATTTTTAAGTTTTTAATACTTTATTGGAAAAAATTCTCTAAAAATTAAGGGACACTTGAGTCTTTTTTGTGATAAGTCTTCAATTTATAGCCAAGGTAACCTTATTTTAGATTTTTTTTTTTTTTTCCTATTTTTAGTTGTTTCTTGAGAGAACTCGATAACCAAAATTTTTTATCTTTACTTTACGGGTCTCAATTTGGTACCACCGGTACATTTCCTCACGTTATAAACCTTCTACTGAGTGACTAAAAGTAAAAGTTGCTTTATAATCTCGGGGTTGTTTGAATATTTCACCATAAAATTTAATTCTCATTTAAAAATATATATATATTAATAATTAAAAAATTATTAAATATTTAAATAAAAATTAATTATTAATTTTTTTATTTAAATTAATAAAATTTAATAATAATTAAAAAAAGTTATAATCAATTGAAAAAAAATATTCTTTTATTTTAAATTTATAATTATTAATTAATCATCCAAATACATTCTAAGTAAGAGTATAAAGTTGTTAACTTAAAAAGCGGTCAATATATTCTAAGTAAGAATATAGAGTTGTTAACTTATAAAGCAATCAATATTTTTTATAGGAAATAGGAGTCAAATTGGTCGCTCAATTATAAGTTTAAATTCAAATCAGGCGTCATATTTTTATTTCAACAAACTAATACAAAACACTTTGACGCTTTTGAATCCATCTAAATTGCCATGAGCTTTTACATTGACAAGAAAAATAAAATAAAATTATTTAATATTGATTTAATTATTTTATTTTTTGTAAAACTATATAAATTAGAAAAAATATATTTTAAAAATTTAAAAAAAAAAGAAACTTCAATGTCCATACATAGCATTTGAATTTCAAGTTAATCGTAAATTTATTACCATTATTTTTGTATCATTCCATCTTATCAAAATTTAGGAAACTCAATTAAAAAATGAATAAAGTAATTATACTCTAAATTAATAGAAAAAAAATATAACCTGCTATGAATTGGATTGTACCACCCAAATTTTGAATTATTTCAAAACTTTATTTTTATAAGAAATTATATTTATTTTAAGAATATTTAATTAAAGTAACGAATAAAAAAATAATTTTTGAGTTTATATTATTTTAAAGAAATATTTATTTAAAAACAAAGAAAATATGAAAATAAGAATTTTTGAATTATATTATTTTAAAGTTCAAAATTTCATTATTTATTTAATTAAGGAATTATTTATTTTAATATATAATTATATATAGTTACAAAAATATAAATATTATGAAATTTAAACAAATAATTTGAAGGCTTGATATTATTTTAATAATTGCATTATTTATTACTTATTTTATTTGTTAAATTAATTTTTAAATTGAGTGGAATATTCCCTCAAATTTTTATATATTATTATAATTATTATTATTATTATTAATATATATAGATTTTTGGGGCAGAGAAGAAAATGAGCCAACAAAGAGAGAGAGAGGATGCTATCTACTAGAATGACCCACCTTCGACTGCCGAAACGGAGCACGTGCTAACCAGAGGCATGGGGGAGCTGCTGACAAGGGAGCTGCTGGGAGCCTGCCGCCAACAGCCATGGGCGGCGGCCCCACGTGCCTTCCAAGCGGCCGCCGGCGAGGATATTCTTTTTGTTGATTTCGGCCATTTTTAACGGTATTTTTCAGTGATTCCAGCTCCATTGAAATCCCTTGGTCCCGGATTTCCGATAACACTCAATTTGTTGTCAATAGTGATCGGAGTCTGAATTAAAAAAAACTAGAAATCTGGGTATTTTTCAGGCAATAGAAGATAAATGAGTTTCTAATGATTCAAAAAATTATGTTGATTATTTTGGAGCATTTTATGAAGTTGAATTCTGAAAAATTATGGATTTGGACACTGATATTAGAATAATTATAGAATAAATTTATTTAGATTGTTATTGAATTAGATGAATAAATTAATTTAAATTGAAATAAATAATTGGAGTATTATAGATAATAATTCTAAGCAATATTATAATTATGGTAATAATTAAATTAATTTTAAAATAATTAATTATTGAAATTTAATTACAGTATAATTATTATTTGAAAATTAAGTGAATAATTATTTTATTAAATAAATTTGATATCTACTACAAGAAATTAGATAAAACATAATGATAAGTGACAGATGAGAGGGTCTACCTCCCAAATAAAGTAAGTATCCCTATAAGAGGTATAAGAGTCGTGAGAAAGATCCGTCATATCCTAATACATGGTGCTTAAAATCACGCCTCCTTAGTCAAACTTAATAGCAACAGACAGATCATCTAAACTCCCCACTAGGTTGAGGTCAATTATGTCTCTATGTGTGTCCAAAGGTACACCCAATGATGAGAAGCAAACTAAGATGAGTCGACACTATCTATAACCTTTGCCATGGGCTCGATCAGTTTCAGTCTATCGAAAAGCCAAGAACAGGAGACTGTCGTTCTATCTCTCGGAGGTACACCGCTAAGGATATCCAATAGCTCCTCATCGGAATACTCATTCCTCAAGTCAACCCACAGATCCAATGGACGAGTGCCGAACCAAATCCCTCTCAGCATGGTTACATCCAATGATATCATCGTAAGCTCCCCGCAAGGAAAGTGGAAAGTGTTGGTGATATCCCACCACCTCTTGGCAAAGGCCTTTATCAAATCAGTGTGGCTCTCACCCCCTAAATCAATACTCAAAAGGAAGTGGAATCCAGTCGTTTCCAAAACACTCTGTAAGTCTTCACTTCTCCACATGGTAGAACGATCAAAATACAAATTATGAACATCATCCCTGTTATTAAGGGTGACTCACTGCAGAAAAACGAAACATCAAAATGCCAAATAAAATGGTAATCAGATAAGCAAAACGGTAATAAGATAAGCAAGATGGTAATCAGCCAAGCAAAATGGTAATTAGACAAGTAGAATGATAATCAACCAAGCGGAATAGTAATTAAACAAGCAGAACAGTAATCGGACAAACAAAATGGTAATCAGCCAAGCAGAATGGTAATCAGCAAAGTAGAATGGTAATTAACCAAGCAGAACGATAATCACCCAAGCAAAATGATAATCGGATAAGCAAAATAGTAATTAACCAAGTAGAATGATAATTAGACAAGCAAAACAGTAATCAACTAAGCAGAATGGTAATCAGACAAGCAAAACGATAATCAGCCAAGCAGAATGGTAATCAGACAAGTAGAACGATAATCAACCATGCAAAATAATAATCTAATAAGCATAATAATAATCAGTCAAACATAATGATAATCAAGTAAACATAATAGTAATTAGATAAACAAGCTAGTAATCAGACAAACAGACTATCAAAAAGCCAAATAGACAGGCATGTAGACAATCAAACTATTGAATAGACAAACAAAATGAAAAATGGATGAGCCTAGTAGGAAAGCATATCTCCAGCTAGCCGGTCCAAGATACATGTTCCTTGGACTCCTTCAACAGAACCTTTGGATCGTCGTTCTCCTTAGGCGGGTCGTATCTATCACTCCGACTAATGAGACTCTCTAAAGCAGAAGTCATTTAAAACTTAAAAAAAAAAAAGAAAATCATAGAGAGAGAAAATTTAGAGAGAGATGGAGGAGTTGGAAATGAAGTAAAGAAATGAGTAAGGAGTGCCCCTATTTATAGATTTGCAATAAATTTCAAAATGACAGATATGTCCCATGCTTGCCGCAAACTTGTAGGAACGAAATATCTCACCCGTTTCACCTCAGATTTCAGAACCATCAACTCGATGATGCTCGTGTGAATTTTCTCTATTTTTTGAGCTATTATTTGTCTGAATCTAACTCAGATTATTTCTGTTATGCAGAAAATACCAAAAATTCCAAAATACTAGAAAAATAAAAAATAAATCCAAATATAGTGGAGAAGATTCCCAAGGCAACAAAGAACCCTAAATAGTCCTCAAACACACTTTCCTTACTTCAAACAAATAGAGGCATTCTGGTTCATGACCATTAAGTTCGTCGGTCGAAACTGCCAAACTCTATAGGGGTAGCTATGAATATGGGATTTCGCACCCTCGGGCCTTAGATGAAATCGTACTGGACCTAACGGGACCTGCCAAAGGCTCAAAAATAGACATATGGATGAAAAACATGTGAACACTCATGAATCCACCGACCAAGCTAGTTACATTTGTTAGCTCTGTAACACCTGCATTTATATATATATATATATATATATATATATATATATATATATATATATATATATATATATATATCTATGTGTATGTGTACATCTTTAATGGAATTGGTCTAGTTCATTAATCCTGCAGTAAGTTTGAGTTATTTATTTATTTTGAGAATGAGTGAGTCAAAAGAGTGAACATGAAAAATGTTCCTATGTGTAATATGGATTGATGATTGTAAATATCAAAAAGATTGGAAAATTGTAACTCAAGAGAGACTAAATTGAATCAGACCTGTTTGGACCGTGCTTGGAGAGTAAAGTCAGGATAAAATATAAAAATTCACCATAAATTGTGTAGATTTCCTTTTGATTTGGATTCTTGATATGTTGAAACCCTGAGTGTCTATTTTAAGTGACAAAAAGAATCAAGGAGTTAGGATATCTGTAGCTCAACTGCTGTAACACCCATCATCTTCCTAAACAATCTTTGAATATATTTATGTGTATAAATTTATTCTTTATTATTATTGGCTTAATTAATTAATTTTGAAATAAGTATAAATATTTACTTATTAATTATTTTGGATAATGATAGAAAATGAGTATGGAAAATTTTGTGAGAAATATTAATGGAGTTATTGAAATTGCGTGAGAAATATTAAGTGTTAAGAAATTGAGAAATTGAAGGCAGTAGCAAATCTGTGGAAACTGGGTTAAGGGTTCCCAACAGACATTGGCGAGCTGGCCTTGTGAAGCAGCAATGCCGAGCTAGTCTTGCGAAGAGGAAATGGCGAAGAGGAAATGCGAAGAGGAAATGCGAAGAAGGAATGGCGAAGAGGAAATAGCGAAGAGGCATGTGCGAGCCGGCAATGCAAAGAGGCATTGGCGAGCCGGCAATACGAAGAGACATGTGCGAGCTGGCAATGCGAAGAGGCATTGGCGAACTGAGAATAGCGAGCTAGGTCTGGTGAGCCGGTAAAAGGCAAGCTGGACCAGCAAATTGAATTTTGGCGAGGCGAGATTCATTAGTGCACAGTAACAGGATTTTAACAAATAGGCAGTAGCCTAGTTAAGAGAGGCAGTAGCTGATAATTAAAAACGTTAAGTCATTTTTCTTTCTTTCTATCATCACTGCGTTCGTCCCTTCTTCTCCCAAAGCACGACTACTATTCATCATCTTTTTCACCTGATTTCCATGTTTTTTTTCCACCGAATTTTTCTAGAAGAAATTTATGGAAATCATATATATATATATATATATATATATATATATATATATATATATATATATATATATATATATATATCTCTAGAGATATAGGGAGTCAGAGAACGCGAGGGGAGAGGGGGGGGGTTAGTGGAGAGCGAGCGCCGA
>CANXYC010357002.1:0-11100 GCA_948193065.1 Aleurites moluccanus
AAAAAAAAAAAAAAAAAAAAAAAAAAAAAAAAAAAAAAAAAAAAAAAAAAAAAAAAAAAAAAAAAAAAAAAAAAAAAAAAAAAAAAAAAAAAAAAAAAAAAAAAAACCAAAAACAACAAAAAAACAAGCATAAACAAAAAAAAGGTTGAGAAAGAAAAAAAACAAAAAAAAAAATAAAAAACATTAAATATATATATATATATATATATATATATATATATATATATATATATATATATATAATCCAAGTAATGAGGTGCACTGGTGGTGAGGAGAACTAATCTCCCATTAGACTCGCGTTCGAGTCCCACTAGGCGCATCTCTTTTTTTTTGTGAGGTATTTGTAACACCCTAGAATTATTTCATTTAAACATAGAAACACTCCATTTAATCATAGGAACATCATATATGCATAATTAGACAAATTACAGAAAACTGACATTGATAGGGAAGCAACCACCTCGGTACTCTAATTTTTAAACGAGCTCAAAAGTGTGCACCATTAAAATCATAAGATGGAAAAGTATAGAAAATACTGTGTTAAAATTAAAATGGGGTAAAAAGGTAAATAGTTATAAATTGAGGGGTTGAAACATAAATACCTAAAGTACCGAGGGTGAAAATCTAATTACCTAAAGTATAAATAATATATAAAGCCTTCATTTCTTCTTTTCCCTTCATTTTTCACTTCACCCTTCTCTTCTCTTCGTCAACTTGAACCACTCTTTCTCCCATATCTCAAAATTTCTTCAAAGAAATTCAAAGGAAAATTATACCAAATCATCAAACTAAATCTCTTTTACCCATTCCATATCAAATTTCACCAAGTAAAACAAGGAAAACGTTTGAAGAATACAAGCTAGGGTTTTGGCTACTTGAAAAAAAAAATAGATAAAATGTTTAATTTTTCTTTCTTTCCATCCATTTAAGTATCATATATGGTGAATTAGATGAATTAGATGATTAATTGTATATAGAAAATAAAATTGATGGAAAACCCTAAATTGAATGAATATGTCAAACCCTAACTTTGCCATTTGAATTCTGTAATTCAATTTAATGCTAGAATATGTTTATTCACATCCATTTAAACCTAAAACATGTGAAAATTTTGGTATAGAATCAAAGGAAAGTGAAGAAGAGTGTATATGCCTACTTTGAAGGAATTGAAATTCTAAAATGTTTTTTATCGAACCAATTGTCACAATGATTCTTATATATATTATTATGCATGACTGTATCAAATTCTTGAATTTAAAAATTCATTTGAATCAAAACAGCCCCTTAGCTGAACCACATTTGAAGAATTCCCTTTGATTATCTTCTTAAATTCAAGCCTTAATTTGAGATATTTCTTTGGTATTTCATTTGATTCAAATTGTCCATTGTGTTACTTAGATTGTTAACTTGATTTGTGAAATAATGGCAGTGTTAAACTTGCTCCTAAATCCTATCAAATTGAAGTTAAAATGGTGCACATTAAGTGTTTGATGAAATGTCTTTCATATTTTGTTATAGTCTACCAGTTGCTATCAGTTTCGCCAGTGCTAATAGGTATCCATCTCGTCAATGCAAATGTGTATCATTATTACCTTATATACCTAAACCATATTTAAGTCTATTAGAATTTGATATATGTTCTTATATCTGTTTATCTTGAATATTGATCCCATGATACATTGATTGATTAATGTAAGCCATTTGAGCATATTGACAGTGAGATTAAAGTTTATTGTTTATGTTGTCCATTTATTACCATACTTGTTTCTTTTTACCTAATTATGTGTTGATATGACAGAGTTACCTTACTGATGGAGTAGTAGGTAAGTACCATTAGTATTGTGCACAATATATATTTAAAGCCTTTGTTAGGAAGGGGCAATGTTCTAGACATAAGGCTCGGCCTGCTTTATACAATCACATGACAATCTATGTGATTGGACATGAGATAAATATGCGATCAAGGCCCATTATTTGTTATATTTACATGTTACATGTTTCATTAATTTATTGATTCTATTTGATCCTTTAACTGAGACTTTTTGCCTATCCTTCTTGCTATAATCATGAATTTGATATTTGGTGTGTTGTCTACTAAACCTTTCGCTTAATTACCAAATTGATTATCCATTTGTTTATTTGTTTTACTACCTACTCTAAGTATATGGTAATATATATCTGACTCATTAAGTATTTTTATACTCACCCAATTATTGATTTAACATTTTTCAAGTCAGGAGTAAAGGTGGTTCCCAGACTTTCATCTCCATTTAGGACCAATCATCTTTTATAATGTAAATATCTGAGTTTGAACTTTTTTGTTTTGTAATCCTAGTACCTCCATAATACTATAATTAAGTGAGCTTGTAATGTATAGACTATTGTATAAATATTACTTGTAATTATTACCTAAACTGCTAAATATATTATGTTTATAATAATATCAAATGATGACAAAAGATAAAATGAAAATATTAATCATAGAATTATTATAACAGGGAAGGATTGTAAGTTTATAGTAGGATTTTATGGATATTAGTAGCATAAGCGATTTCCACATCCTAAAATCGTCATGTCCTAAAATTGGGATGTGACAGTATTATATGGAATCTCATGATAAATTGAAAAGCATGACAAAAATGAAATTAGCACATTTGATCACATGATACTGTTATATTCATATCACACTAGACACATTAATAATTCATATAAATAAACTAATGTTCGTATTTATGAATTATTTTATGTCTATAAATGATATAATAATTATTATGATTTAACATTGATTATTTATTGTACCGAACTTATATATTTGAACATTCTTTTGGACTATGTTGTTTTTAAAATTGTGGCTACATAAAAGTTTTTTATATGTTAATCCAATAGTTATTTTTTAAATAAAATATTTTCTTAAAGTATATAATCAATAGTATCCAAGTGAGAGAATATTAAAATTTATTGGGCTTCTTAATTAATTTTATGTTGTTTAAATTTATGGGTTAATATGATAATCCAAAATATTATATAGTCTATTATTAAAGAGTGATCATAAAATATTAATGGACTGAATTTAAGCATTGTAATATATGTTTTGGATAAACTGTGGGGAAAATCCTAATTGAATTTTGACTCCTATTAGGGTTATGGTGAGAGAACCCTAATTAGATTCCTATATAAATATAGTATATGTCATCTCTCTCTTAATTATTGTGATATGTATTCTACCCATTAAAAGCTTGTAGAATAAGAAAGGATGAACCTGATCATTCCACGAACACATGTGTGTGATTAATTATATTATTGTTTCACATTGATTAATCGAATTTATTTATGCAAGGAACATCTAAATCATTGTAAGTCTAAATTATTTGTATTTTCAATTTATTTATGTGTATTTTAGGCAAGTAAATTCTAACATATATGATATGAGAAATAAATTTAAGTTCGATTCTACCTCTCAATACAATATATATATATATATATATAATTAAGCATTGAGCTTTAGTTCATTACCAATTTTTGTCTTTAAATTTCTATTAGAATCTATTAAACTTAATTTTTATTTGATGAATTATCATTAAAAAACTAGAGACTTAATTAAAGAAATTCATAAAATTAAAGAGCTTAATTTATTCCAATTAAAATTTAAGACGAAAAATTGATAATTTAATATAACTTCTAGTTTTAATTAATCAATGATACAATAGTACTTTTTTGTTCGACTTTTTTATGTAGGGTAGAATTGCTACTAACCGTTCAAAGTTAGGGTTTAATTACTGCAATTAAAAATTGGGGTAAAAATAAAAATTCATGAAAAGACTAAGGTATATATATATATATTAAATCGTTAGGCCTAATTATAACCCTTACAACATTTAGTAAATTTTACGCAAATTCTAACTTACAAAAAATGAATTCATTATTCAAAAATTTTTTTTTTTTTTTAATTTCATTACACTTTAATCTTTCTATCAAAATATGATATACCTTAACCTAAATCATTCCATGAGAGTTTTAAAAGAATAAATGGAAAGTTAATGGAAGTGAAGAAATGCGAGGAAATATTTAATTTAGGGCCTAAATTTTTAACAAAAATTTAACTCAGTTTAATTATCCCCAATTTTTTACTTTGAGCGAATTAAGGTCTGTCCATTAATTTTTACCTTAACTCCACGTGCACAGTAGATAAAATATCTTCTATTTCTTTTTATCCCTTTATAAATGTGAGATACTGCCATTCATCACGTTCGGTTAGATATAATTGAATATCATGAAATGTAATCAAACAAAAAGTCAATAGAATAATGACCTAAAAGTTCATTTGATTACATTGCGTTTACATTCAATTACATCATACCAGACATAGCTTATGATTTTTGCTTCATCACTGTCTTCTCAACTGCTCAAGGATTTTTTTTTTTTTTTTTTTCTGGTCGTTGCTGCTTTGAAAAATGAGCTGATGGTTTTCTAAACTCCTGGCCCATTTAATTCTGAGCGTGAGGTAAAAATAAGAGCTGTCCACTTCATATACGTTTTATTTTCAGGGATAAAAAGTAATTGACTCTGATGAATAAAATGATAATTGGATTCATTCCCGAGTTGACTATTTGCAATGAATGATTCACTTCTTTCCAAGGATGAACAATTAGTATAGCTTGACAAAATCAAATAATTTCCCTCGTAGAAGCTATCATGCTATTATCACACTTATGTATTATTTATTCTCACACCATGTACTATTTTCTCCAGAGATTCATACAGCATTTTGAGCTTCTACAGAAAGCTTGCATTCCTGACCACATTTCATACCCATCATTTAAGGAATCTACAAACTATGCTCGTTTCTCTGTGAGTAGTATTTTGATAATTAACTGTTTATTGTTTCCATGATCCTTTCTCAGACTAAACCAAACTGATTTATCTTTCCATCTCTACACAATAGTTATATATAATTATTTCAAGGATGCTCAGAAGATTGCCAAGGAGGTAAAGAGTAGCTTTTCTAATGACATAGACAGATTGGATGAACTTCGAAGATTGGAGCTGGTTGCGGAGCACAATATTGTTGCCCTAAATATCATTTGCCAAGTAGGAGCCCTCGACCCATCACTGAAGGTTTCTTTTGATTTCATCCACCATACGTGCTTCGCTACTGCTGTTGTTAAGAGATCCTCAAGGTTTCTTTCGAAGACGACACTAATTTTGGAATACCTCACAGGTTGGCATTTTATTCAGGCAAATATAGCTACTATAAAATTTGTATTTGTTTTCAATCAATTTTTCCCAATTATTTGTTATATGAATGTCATAATCTGCAACGAAAAAAAAAAAGCATTGTGTTATTTGTTAGCTGTATCCCTTTTAGCCCTTTTCTTAGGTAGACAGGGTAGGAGTTAGTTGAGTTATACTAATAATATAACACAACAAATTTCCCCAAGTAATTCAAGCGTTAAAGTTACCACTGCTTGCACGAAAACTCCGAATGAGGTTTATTTTACACGGTATTTGTTGTTTCAAAATTAATTGCTTTGATCTCCAAGCCTTATTGTATTTCAGTCTTTAATATTTTAAATTAAATAAAGTCATTTTAAATTTGTCTTGTAATTTTAAAATGCATTTTGGCATTTTTAACCATGGATGTGTGCTTTTTTTTATCCTTCAATTCAAAGTCTTACTTTTAACTAATGGATAAGGATCTAAATACAGTGGTTGATTGTAGGTGTAATCAGATCACAATCTCGAACACATTAGAAAATTCGGAACTCAATTTTCATTTTAAAGCTGGAGCTAAGCTTTTAGGAATATTTAAAATATTTGAACTTGATTAAATTCGATTATGGCTAAAAAATAAAAAATAAAATAATTTATTTATTAAATATTAAAATAAAATTTAAATAAATTCATAAATTATTAAAGTTCAGTTGAATATATTATAATACTTGAACTCAGCTCGATTAATTACTCGAGTTTGAACTCTATTGGATTAAATAAGTATTTTACGAGTTAAATTTGAGTAGTTAATAAATAGATTGACTTATTTTGAACCTAAATTGAATGTCTATCTTAAATTGAGTAATGCAAGAGGTCAAAAAGAGGTAAGGCGCTCTTTTTAAAATTTTGAACTCAGTTAAAAATAGACATGGAGATATTGAGTAATATATGCTGATAGTTTTTGTATGTTTTATCAAGCATATAATGTAGAGAGTTTGTTGACGATTTTGATGCCCCTGGGAACAAGACAACTAAATTTATGATACAGTTAGACTGTTTTAGTAATTGGCTTGTCTAGACTGCAGAACTTGTGTCCATATTTGTTACTTCTACTCCAAATTTTGTCCAGACAAAATCACTGGTTTCATGCGAGGATAAGTTCTAGTATATTTGAACCAGTAGAACCAACTTTTTATACTTAATTTATATATTCAGAAATTCTCTCTTCAATATTGACTCAAAAATCAAATTCTAATTAATAAGAATAACATTTTTTTTTTCTCTACTAAGCTAACTCTTGAATTGATTTTTACATGATATAGAAATAACAATAAGAGGAAACAGAACGAAGCGAATTTTTTTATTATCATTTTCGTGCTATTCGGAATCAAGGTAGGGACATCCAGACGTGCAAGTATTTCATGTTAGGATTTATTTTATATATTTAATTAACGAGTAATGAGATATTTTAATTAATATTATTTTTTTATTTTTTTTTTCCAATGAAAAGATATCAATATTTTTTTTTACTCCATATGTTTTTATATAATTGAATGACTATGTACACCAATACAGACATGTATTTTTCAGTATTCCACATTATTTTCAATATATTAAATAATTAAAATATTTATTTTAATATATTATCATTAAATATTTATATATATGTATAAAATTCCTAATGTTATATATTGATATTTAAGAAAAATATTAATATTGTGTAATAAATATAATGTTTTAAAATAGGTACTTTATATATATATACACATATAATTCAAAATAATAATAAAAATATATATAATTTAAAACCGAGGTAAATTTGGAGGCTAGGAGACTTAAAACCATCCGCATCCTATTTTCATTAACGTGATGGAGATTTTCCAATGAGTTAGGGTCAAGGCAACAATAGGTAATGAAAATAATTTATTCATTGATGATAAATAAATCATCAAATACCTGAAATGAAGGTGTATTACTTTTATAGGCTTTGTATATAAGATAAGTATCCAGAAATAAAAAAAAAAAAATAATAGGTCGGAGACCTCAGGGCTATGCCATAAGAGGCTCTGATGTCTAAGTCAAAGGTCTTGAAGATAAGAGAAATAGAGAATATGTGTAGGAATGAGTTTTGAGAGAGAGTGAGTGTCACGACCCACTTTTGAACCGCGACGGTTTTAGAATATGAGTAGATCTAAAGTCACCGAAAACCTTTAGAACCCATGAACAATCCATTTATCAATCATTCAATCAATATTAACTCACTCAGCAATGCTTAAATCCCATTTATTATTTATAAATTTTACAAAAATTTTACCAAAGTTTCTTTTGTAATTTTAATGCTATTCCCGACCCAAAACAACGTCTCTTAAAAATTTCACAACTTGCACTAAAATTATTTTTACACTCCCAATAATTTGTCATCCTTATACCCTCAACTTCACAGTTTCACAGACATACATAGCACTTCTATTTCTTTCTTAATATGTAAATTTCATTTTAGCATTTTCAATATCACTATCTTTATCACTTCACTATCATTGTCATTATCCATCATTAAGCATTACAAATTATATTTTGAATGCCATTGAATCATCAGTTATTTCAATAGTCATATATCATTATTGTACTTAATTACCTAATTACACACAGTACCATGGAGCTCTAAGAGATGACACTCACGACCTTTAGAGAATAAAATTTTACCTTGATGTACTTGACATTCCAAGTAGAAAAAGAAATTGACTTTGAATTAGCTTCCTCTATCTCATCACTGTAAAAATTATAAACCACAATAGGATGAGTATAAAAATACTCAGTGAGTATGTATACATTATTAAACATGAGATATAAGTATATGATAATAAAGGTTATCAATGGAAGTCAAGTATTAATAATTACAGTGAATGGATATCAATATATCCATTTTTACATGTCAACATTAATTAATTTGCACACCAAATGTCTTTGAAAGTTTGGAACAGGTAACAATCAAATTGATGATAAATAATAATCGATAAAAAAATGGCCATCAATGGTAAGCAATAAGATATAAGCTTGGACTCAATGAACGGATAATCAATACTCGTATCATGTAGATAAGACAGATAAATGGCTATGAACACGTATAATCTCATATCAATCTCATATCAATCTCATGTCAATCTCATATCATGTACATAAGGCTGATCAGGTCCTATGGCTAAGACAGTTAACCCTTCCCAGCTAGGGTATCATGTAAAATCAATATGCACATTGCCGACGGTATATACCCACTACCTCGTCGGAGAGGCAGCTCTGTCAAACCCACATGTAAAATAGGTCAATGGAAATCAATAACAATATCAAGTATTCATTAAGAACATTACAGTACAATGGCTTTCAATCAATACACATGAGTTTACTTATCAATCAATGTCAATATATTTCATTAATCATGTATCGATTTCTTTACTTGATACAAGGGTAGCTATCAATAATAAACATCATGGAATATGGCTAAACATTTGGTGTGCATACTTTTGGAAACATTTGGATACATGATCAATCAAGAATAATAGGCATTTCAATAACAAACAATGGATATGGTGATTTCAATCTTTAGGAAGATCAAAAAATGATCAATAATAACAAGGTGGCATTTAATCAAGAAGAAAACATGCTCATTGGGTCAACAAATCAAAACATGAGTATGTATAATGATGTATATATTACTCACCTCAGCTTATGACTTGTACATTTTTCTTTTCGTTTGTCCTTTATTCTTTGCCTTATCTCTTATGGTACCCATCACATCTCTTATTCATTCTGGACTCTACATATCCATTTAATTTCCATTTAGATACTATTTAATACAAAATTACATTACTTATACTTATATTAAAAAAAATTCCTCAAATTTCTAAGTTTTAGGTCTTGCCTATGAAGAACTTTTACTGGCAACTTATGTTTCATTACTCATATATCTCTCTCTATACTTATCTAATTGCTTCAATTCTTATTCCTAATTAAACTTAATATATAAAGTTCTAACATATCCAAATTTTACATTAAATTCATTACTACACAATTTATGGTGTTAATTTAAAGTTAGACTTATAATCAGCCTTGCTACCCTGCATTCTGCTTGCAATACTATTCTGGCAGTCTGTACTATTTTATCTCGTAACTCAATTTATACTCATCCAATTACTACAATTATTTTTCCTATTGAAAATATACAAACAACATTATAACATATCCAAATTTTAGAATTTTTGGATCACTAAACAATTATTAGTGAATTTCCAAAGTTAAATTACTGCCCTGAAATCTTTGTCCAAATAGACGTTATTTCTATGCCTATAATTAATTTCGTACTCATCCAATTATAAAAAAAAAAAAATTATATTCATTTAGAAACATATAAATGAACATTTTTTATGTTTAACACTTTCTCTATTTCAGAATTTAAGGTCCTCAAATCCATAGAATTCAATAGCATATATTCTATTTATTAGTTAATTTGGGCATATTACACTCATGACCTAATATCTCATAAACCACTAATTCAATTAAAAAAACCCTTTTACATACTTATATATGAGACATAAATGAACACTTTTCATGCTGAAAACTTCTTGTAATTCTGTCTCTAACGGTCTGTACAATAAAAACACAGTAGAATTTTCTAGAAAATCTAATTCTAGGTCAGTCACAGTTTTTGCTTAATAACTCTTTCCTCACTTAGAATTTTTCAAATTATTGTTACAGACATGTAATTAACATGTTTATCCACAACTTTCATGTTTTGGATATCCTCAAATTCAGTCATTAAAATTTTGGAATATTAATCAGAAATTACTGCCTCAAATCAGATTTCAGAAACTATATAAACCCTAGCTCATTCTTTACATTTTTAACTTAATTACCTCAATTATTTTCCAAATCAAACCTTAGAAATCTTAAATACAATTAAAAATGGTAAGTTTAGAATCATTACCTTGATTTAAAACTAAAACACCCCAACTCCAGTGGTGCGACAGTCCTAGGGCAAGGGTAGACTTAAGGCCACCATAAACCCGTAGAACTCTCAATCATGGATCTCATTTACATTACACATTCATATCAAAAAAAGATATCATTCAATATTCTTTTCTATGATCCATATAAGCATAATTCATATCTTTATTTATATCATTTCATAATTTCCTCTTGTTCCTAACTGATCAAAGGAGGTATCCCACATCACTAAGGAACAAAGATAACCCAAAAAAAATAACAAGTCATACATCAAAATATTATCATCCCCAATGACCAACTACGGAGCTCTAGAGTATACTCCCAATACATTCTGTACCATAAGACCATACAATGAATATACATAAATATATCAAAATGATTACAATGGGGCTTCTTGGAAGAATAAGTCAAGAAGCTTGATCTTCTCTACTAGCTCCCTCACGAGCTACACTATCACCTGAAATCTACAGAAGAGAAGTGAGCCTTCAACTCAGTAAGATATGAACATGCAGTATGAAAGAAATATATATATATATATATATATATATATATGAATCCAAAGGAGATATTAAATCCAAGAACATGGGTAATAATCATCATATGGTTAGGCTGACAAGAACAGAAGTGCTTATAATCGAATAGCACTATCAAGTAACATGATAGAACTACAGAGTGTATCAGTAGCCATGCTACCTATCACAACAGAGCGCATCAGCAGTCCTTGCTACCTTATCGCAAACGCATGCTTAGCCAGGCATACGCCTAGAGCTCATGGTCCCCTCTAGGTGGAACACTGATAAAAATCCTATCAGCTAGGTTCCCAAAGTGCACGATGGACCAATGAATTTACTCTCATTGGGAAGAGCATTCTATCCATAGGGTCATATGGTT